>JAOBAT010084886.1:0-18681 GCA_026413305.1 Hydrozoanthus tunicans
TTTAGGGTTTTCAGTGCGAGTATTCTGGCCCGGAATCAAAGTACCACAAAGTAAAAACACATCAAATTTGAAAAATGCCAACCATTTATCTAGTTCCAACTGGAACTCAGCTTCTGCTGACCAATTCCTGTCTTATCCATTCGCAAAACTTACTAAACTGCCAGAAAGAACGTTTACCTTCAGTTCGAATCAAATTAGTTCAAACAAACTGAAATTAACTGCATATAATATGCGAAACCAATCTATCAATAATTAGTATGCGAACCAAGTGACTATTAAGGCAAACAAAAGAATGTTAACATTACCAATCCAATAGTGAATTGCTCCTAATCCTTCTCAAAGTCTTTTTCCATTGTTTACAACTCTGTAATCACCTCCGAAGAGCGTACAGAAACTGTTTTCACCTGCTGTCGAGCTCATCAAGTTTGATCATTGTTACGTATCATACAATTTGATTACGACTACTAAAGTATGTGTCGGTGGGGCTGTAGTCAAACCAATACGGTAAGTCTCAGTCAATAATTTAGCATTGGGTCTGTTTTGCTGGTTTTAGAAAACCGTTGCTAGCTTTGGTCGGCTCAGTTGCTAAGGGTTTAAATTTTTATCCAGTTATATAAACCTGTAAAACCTGCGTTTTAACCGCGTTTTCCGACTCCAAGCATATTTTTCAAACAGTTTGTCGGCTCTAGTAGAGTTAAAACATTTGCTAGTTTGACAGTTTGTTTTAAAATAAGTTGGTGCCCAACAGTAGGCCTGTTCATAAGTCGCACGATGAAAGAATCAAATTCGAACAAGACGTTTTGTCCTTCTTTCGTAGACGGAAAACATCTTTACAGCATCTCGTTTCAGACGCCTGCGGTCAAATCATCAAGTTTGTAGTCTAAATCGGACAGTACTTTGTGTAAATGAAATACGTCTAAGTTAAACTTGGCCTAACTTAGTAACTAGTTAGTTACTAACTCTCCCGAGCGACTATCATTGGTTATCAACTATCATATATACACATATTCATATATATCAAATTTTATCAGCTAAAATTGAGTAAAGTTTCAGTTACTAGCTGAAACTTTTGGGCAACTTTTATAGCTAAAAACTGAACCCTACGGCGTTATTCTTGTTTACTTGAACCTATGTCTATGAACAACAAATATTTAAGATGCCAAGTTGGGTATTCAAAACATCGCATAAGATATTTCAGCCAAAAAATCTCATAGTTTTGGCAGCATATCTCGCCCTCTCGCCTGGCTCTTCGGTCTAGATTCCGAAACAATTAAGAATCTTGGTGTCTCGGCAATTCTCGTGTTTTTAAACTACATGTCAAAATGGTTAACTTTTTTAGAAATATTTAATTCCAAGAGTGCCTACTATTTCTGAATTTCTGAGTAGCTTAGTTCTCTCGCTGCAGAGTTTTAGATGCAGATACTGTGGAACGAATTACTGCAAGGCCTGCAAACGCGGAGATTTTCATGGCGAGATGTTTACGGCGGACGTTTGCCGGGTTTGTAACCAGGTGAGATTTGAATGCAGGTTAATTATGACCTCAAAAACCAAATAAACCAAAAACTGTCAACATTTACTTTTACGACGCGACCAGATCGAGCACGTGCACCAAAAGCTAAACAAAAGTAGATTAAGTGAAGTGTAATTAAACAACGTCTAAATTTAGAACCTAGGTTCGAAGATCAATATTTTGATTGCGGGCTCGCACAACTTTTTCAATATTTTCTCATGAAGTCAGTAGTTTACAGAGGAACAAAAATGGAGGTTTGCATAGTAAAACATAGTTGATTGCAAAATCTAAACATACGCATCTCTATTTGCACTTTGAGTTAAAACTAATGATTGATAAAGCCACAGGTAGCCCAGACACAAAATCAGTGTGGAACTACAAATACAGTAGTTGTATGGTATTGTTCACGAAGTAAAATTGAGACTTGATTTTCAATAAAATTTGACTAACCTTAGTCTGTTCATCCATTCTAGCTAGTTATTGAGGCATTTTCAACGATCTTGTTGCCCTCTAGGGTGAATACAACACACCCCTCAAGAATTTAAAGATTGCAAAGATTCAAAAGTAGCAAAAGACAGAAAAACACATGAATTCCGGATACCAAACAGATTTAACAGCAACTGGACTCTGTGCTCCTCTGTCGTTATAAAAAAGCACTATTCCAAAACTAAAACAGATAGAACTGTTGACAAAAATATACCTGTTACAAAATTGGGATAGGAGAGGAGGTTGGTTTATTAGAAGAATATAAAATGTTGAAGCTGCTTAATAGACAAGGGGGGTGGCTTATTAGAGTGTTTACGGTAATACATACCAGTACACGAGATCATATTGTTAGGAGAACCAAACTGAGCTTGGTTAAATGTATGCACAACCTTTTGCCTTACAACAACTCCATCTATCATTCTGAACCAATTTGTGCATTTTGTTAGTACTTAATCACTCGAGCCTGACAACGATGCCAGGAGGGCCAACACGCAGCTCAGTTAATTTTACCATCGCTTAGGTTTCTTGTAAAATCGCTTTGCCGTATTCATTCGTTCCATTTTTTTGTTCTTAGCAATGTCAGTATGAAGTTTACAAAACTTTTGGAGACGAACGTAACTTTCAAAGAACTAAACTTCACGATGATTTGAATTGTCGACCTATTCATCAATTTAATCTTTTAAACAACTCTGTTGCTTGAGGTATTTCAAGTAAAAATGATCTGTTCAAAGTACAACAACACGCAAAACAAAAAAAAATAAACGAAAGTTCTAGACTCTGCGGCTACCGCCGAGTGTATTAAGCGAGGGACCCTCTAAAGCCCGCGGCACACCCGAAAGAGCTCAGCCAGTTCCTTTAACTTCGTGTGCGGGAAACTTTTTATGAGAATTTCGTCTCGCAAGTCGATGAGGCAATAGTGAGATTTAGCATCGCGTATACGCGATGCGGCAAACCTCGATTTGCCGTCTGACGTTTGCCGTATTTTTTTGTTTTCTTGCCGTTTAGCTTCACATTGACGTGAGCTTCAAGCGAAAACACGCAAGCGACTCGAATTAGACTGGAAACTAGTGTCAAGTAAATCAAAAGTAATTTTAAAAAATTTTGTTCCGAAAGTACATTTTAGCAAAGAAAAAAGATTTTTTACTGTTTGTAAAAACATGATAAAAACTGCCAACTGGCACTATCTGAACAATTTCTTGAGTTGTTTCTTCAATTTAGCTAACTGAACATTAAGCATAACATCCCTTTACCTTTTTTTAAAAAATCAAAAAATCTCACGTAAATACCAAACGCGAAAACCCTTACCTTGGCGTACGTACGGCAAACGTAAAACGGCAGACGCCGGAAAATCTTGCTGACGTGATCTTATTTCCCGTACGCATCTCGCGTATACACGGTGTTAAATCTCCCTCTTAAAGCTAGCTCGCGAGGTAAAATTATCAGAGAAAATCACTGCACACCAACGCAACAGACCGCGCTCAAATCTCAACCCATCTCGTGAGGCAACGAGCTTGGCTGTTTCCTCTCGTATATATGCGCCAAGTTTAAAACATGATTTCCAATCCCTGTTTCGAGATTGTTAAGTTTCTTTAATCCACTGCAGCAAAAATGTCAAGGAGAAATGATCGACAAACCAAAGCCGAAGGAAGAAGAAAAGACGGAAGTAAGGAAAGCAAATAAATGTGTAGGCACCAGCGACAAGTTGCAGACATCTAAAGAAATAAACTCAAGAAGAAGGGCTTCTTTACAAACCGCAAGGGACCTTAAGCCGCCGCAGAGAGTTATAAGGAGGGCTTCAAAGTCATGAGATGAGCTTTTCCGCACCCGCGATATAGGGACTTAACGCAACGAGGTCGACATCGCCGACGGTAAATACAATAATAAAAAGAAAAAAAAATCTATAAAAAGTTAAAATTCAAAATTTAAAAAAACATTGACGTTTCGACTTCATTTGTGGAAGGCTTCATCAGAATGATAAGAAGATAAAATACTAGCGGAAAAAAGTGAGCAAAACTAAATTAGCGTAAATAATAAGAGAATGAAAAAACTATTGTTCGTGTGTTAAAAGGGAAAGTACAATAGCACAGTAAATCATGCGGTAAGGTTTTCCTTATTTAATTGTTTCTAAGTAAAACTGACCACCCTAACAATTTTAATAGAGACGATTGTTACAAACTCAACACCTGCACGCTGTCATCTTCAAAACTACGACGTGAAAAGTTTAATTTTGGAGTTCTTACGACTACGGGAACGATAAAAAGAAAATGTTCTCAATCTTCTTTTATCTTTATTTGAAGGGTGCTTTAATCTTTTCCCGTTCACAACGCGTCGCTAGGGCAACCGAACCAGAAATGGTCGTCGTCGGTGTTGCTGTCCTTATTGCATATTAAGTCTCTATTATAAGGAAGCTTAAAGAGCATATGACATGAAATATTTTATTATCTCTGTGAATAGACCCTGATAAATGAGGAATAGCGGTGAAAACTTTTTGTCAAAATCTTTTATTGTTCTCGAGAAATTTTAAAACCAAACATTAAAATGTTTTCAATTGATGACGTCACATTGTTGGCAGGAAACTTTTCAATTTTTTTAAATCTGCTGCAAACCCATAACCCTTCGGTGAATTTTCTCCAAACCTTGACTGATGATGTAACTTGAGGTTTTCTTTAGAGTAGTAACAATATTTCATCGTTACAGCAACAAACTCGGTACCAAGCCCAATTTTTACAAAAAATATTTTCAGTTACTTCAAGAAACTTCACCAAGGCATCTAAACCAAATCCTTGTTTTTTTCTTGTAAGAAAAATAGAAATTATGTTGTAATAAGTTGCACAACTTCTTAATTAACGAAAAAAACCTCATTAATTTGGAAAATCTCATCTGGGGTCTGGAACCCAGTTTGTTGCTATGACAACAAAAATCAATAGCTGTTCTGAAGAAAATCTCCATAAATATCATCAGCCAAAGTTTGGTTAAAATTCTTACATAGGTTATGGGATTACAGCAGATTTCCAAAAATTGAAAAGTTGCCTGCCAACGTGACGTCATCAGTTGAAAACATTAAAATGTTAGTACCTCGAGAACCATAGAAGATCTTGACAAAATTTTTCACCGCTATTCCTCGTTTTGCAAGGACTATTTACAGAGATAGCAAAATTTTTCATGTCATATGCTCTTTAAGACGAGGACGGCGACGACGACTTACAAAAAACACTGCTTCCTTGCCCTTTTCGACTCTCTAGGCTTGAAATTGTCTTTTCCGGAATTTTCAAAACTACTTTAAAACCAAAACCTTCTGATTTTTCTAATTTCGCAATTCGGACGAAAACTCGAGTTGCTTAATGACCGAGGCCAAATGCATGCTTACAGGCATCAGTGAAAAGCACCACTTTCTTAAACAAGGCCTACTTTAGATGTTAGGTATGCATTGGCCCTGACAGCTACCTTACTAATCATTTCATGATACCATTATCGCGGAAAATTGCTGGAAAACCAGTTAAGAACGAGAGCTCAAAAGTTGTTGTCCTGCGTTTCACTTGTAAACTCTATACTAACGTACGTAAACTACCATCAGTGATTGGGGATCTGGCTGATGACAGATCCCACAATCAAGACGCTTACATTTTTGTGTATGTTCAGTGGGAATTTGACCCTGTTTGTTAGCTATGCCGACCTGACGACGCCAATTAAGGCCGAAACAGCTGTCCATGGCTGCTAACACTCGGCTCAAAACTATTTTTTAAGAGTTCAGTACAGGCTTAGTTCCTTAATTCTGCCACCCGTAAGGGCTTAGTGCCTTTTACTGGCTGTCTCCTTATTAGCACATACATGTACAACATTTCCGATTTTATGTAAACTATCACTAAAACCGAAAGTTAATGCAACCTCGTTACCATGGCCTCTCTCTCCCCGCCCCCAAAGAAGAGGAAAGGGCCCTGAGAACGAGGTTGTAAACAATGCTGTTACTGAGGAGTACAAAAGAAAACAAACATAGTCAGACGTAAACAATGAAATTTTATTAGTCTGTAAATTTTTACGCAACGGGATTCATTTCACAACTAAGGCAGAGATAAGCTGATAAAAACATAATTATGAACGAGCTACAAAACAGAAGGCAGCAAATGGCTGTTTTAAGACTAGAAACAATGTCTTAGAAACAGAAATACTACACAATAATTATTTACAGGGAAATCTTTTTTCTGAGCTCGCACATGCAGCCGTTCGCTGCCGGCCAATAATCTGTGCCTGAAGATTGTTTTAAGCATTTCCAACTAAAGCATACCGAAGGCAGAATCTATAGAAGAGACGTTAAGGACGTTAATGTTGTCTCAGACGATTTTTCCATCTCGGGTGAAAACGAGAAATAGGGCGGGCGACGTTGATCTCCACAGGCCTTTGCCGTCTTTCGTTAAAGTCCCTATAAAGCTTATTTTTCTAAGTTCCAGATGAAAAATAGAACCCTTTAATAAAATCAATTTTCGAAAATAAAACCTTTTCTCGCTGTTCCTGTAACATTTTTTTAGACTTGAAGTGTGCAATGATAACGTAGCAGGAGGCATATGACGTAGCATGAGGAATAGGGCAGAGACAATTTTTGCATCTCAAAAAATTCAATTCTGGCTGTAATAGTCACCTTGTTATTACTTTAGTCAATGAATTGTTCCCTCAAAACTGTCCGAAATAAAAATTTTGACATTTTTTAACAGAAATAAAATTTTTGAAACAAAATGCTACAACGTCACAGGTTACTAATCCTCGGCCTGCTCGATCAAAATTTAGATTCCACTCTTTTTTGCTTAAAAAGCATGCTTAGACATGGAAATTTCCTTGGTTTTTCGAATTTCGATTTCATAGATGACAATAGTCTTTAATCCAAAAAATAAAAAATTAAGCTTGATGGGGACTCAAAGGAAATTCAAACGGCGTCCTTTACAAACGACCTTTTCTTCCCAGGCAACTAAGCCGTCTAGCGATCGAAATTGGATGGCCTTGGCTGAAATACAGTACTACCAGATAACGAGACTAAAACCGACAACAACGCTTTTAATTTGACTCTGGCCCCTTTTTGCGTGAAAATTTTACGGTCAGTTAGTTTTTGGGGTTTAAAACAGGTCTCCATCGTCCATAATCACGAATTTACGCTAGATAGTCAACTGACACTTGTTAAGGTCGGTTTGACGCCTCTGACCTTTTCTTGTAAAAATACCGCCATTTATTTCTTTATGGGTGAATACCTTGCGTATCCTTTTAAGTGCATATAACGCAAGTAAACAGTCAGTGGATGAAAAAAAAGTTAGTAACAGTACTTCCTGGAGTTATAACATGGTACCCATACCATTTCAAATCTTGACGGTAGCAGAATTTGGGGTCAAACGTGAACAAGATCGCAGCAGTTGCTTTCCTCTTTTAGGAAGTTTCCGGCTTTCCTTGCCAAGTTGAATTTGTTTCAGTGTTTACCGTTAGAAGGAAAGCAATCAACAGTCCAGTAGAATGATGTTTCTGAAAAGCTGACTACTCCAACGATGTTCCGTTAACCACACTGTGTGAAAATGGTGTCAAACGGAGTAACATCAGGTCTACGCTCTTCCATCGAGTACTGCAACTTCTAGACCAAAGGCAGTGATTTCCGTTAATTTCTTTCTCAAGAAATCTGTAGAATCTTGGTACAAAACCAGTTCAAAGATGCTTTTACCTTCAATTCTAAACTAGTCTCACTGCTATTTCCGTTTATGCTTTGCTTTTTTCTTTCTTTTCTTCTTGCTTACTCCAGTGGCTGAAGTAAAAGCTGAAAAAGAAATCGGAGTATTTACTAGAGGTCACTAATAGCACTTGACATCACATTAGTTGGGAAACTGGAGACTACTAAACTAAAAGTAATTGATAGAATCTTGACGGGTTTCCAAATGGCTGCGGAAGGAGAAGAAGCGGGTTGCGTTCGTAAATTCAGCTAACGAATGCCCATACTTTTCTCGGAACAAGTTTGGAAAAATGGAGGCCACCATGGCGTTGCACATGGATGGCATATTGAGAATGGAAACAAGTAATTACCATAGACCTGCACAGTAGGAGATGTTGCGAGGAACCCCTGTAAGGAGGGTGGTGGACATGGAAATTGTATAACGACGGAAATGCGAACGGAAACAAGTGGTAAAGCTAGGCAGCAGATGATGCGAGAAACCCCCATGAGAAAGGTGGTCAGGACACTGGAGACCACCATGGCAGTTCTATAACGATGGTGTTTTGAACGAGAACAGGTGGTGACAACAGGTGGGAGATGCTGCGACAAACTCTATAAGGAGGGTTGTCGGGACACTGGAGACCATCATGGTAGTTCTATAACGATGGTGTTTTGAACGAGAACAGGTGGTGACAACAAGTGGGAGATGCTGCGAGAAACTCTATAAGGAGGGTTGTCGGGACACTCGACACCATCATGGTAGTTGCACATAGATGGTACTGAGAATGGGAACAAGGGAGGACAATAGGTTCAGTAAGAGATGCTGCGAAGAATCCTTTTAGTACTGGCAAAAACACAAGATGATAGTTTTGATAATGATATCAAACGTAGAAAGGAAAGGGTGCCAATGTAGATACCTAAAAGAAAATCACTATTCCAGGTTGCACCCAACTCTAGAGTAAATAATATCAAACGATGATGGTACGAAGAGTTAAACAATTGATAAATTCACCTGCAGGTGAGTTGTCATCCCCTGTGGAAACATTTGATTCTTCTTCCCAAGACAACCTACAGAGAAAATATTCAATTAAAGAATTTACAGAACCAAGCAAAACTATTTAAAAGCATTTTGGTCTTTATCTATCTTTTGACCAGGGGTTCTGGCAGCGCTTTGTGAATGATCCAGTGCAACAGGAAGGCAGGTAAACAACAACGTTACCAAAAACGTTTATCATAGTTTAACGATTTTACTTTACCGAGCTACTAAAAGCCAATATCCTTTCTCAAGTCTACTGGCCCATTAGCCCGGCGCCTATCTTCGGTTTCTGTAGTGTTAAGCGGATGAGAGTCTTTGACTCCCCCTAGACTGGACACTAATCTATCGCAGGTTAGCTCCCAACAGAACTGGTACTCATTTGTACAGTTGAGTCGACTGGAACAAAGTTTTTTTTTTTGAGGACGCAACACAATGGTCTGGCCGGGGCTCGAACTCGCGACCACTGGATTACCAGCCGAACAAGCTAACCGCTCGGCAATTGCGCCGCCGAGCTACAGGCTGCTTAAATTCGTTTTTGAGTAATTCATCTGATGAGAATAATATAAACATATAAGTTTCGCAGGACTCTTTTTAAAAGAATTGTGTCTTCCAACGTTTCAACTTTATGTGTAGGCTTCAAGGCCATGTGCAGTAATGCATTAGGGCACAACGTTGACTAAGATTTCAAACAAAACACACTTGCTCCAGATTTAAGTAACGCAGCCTTACCGTGATGACCAAAAAACCCCTTGTACCTGTTCAGTGTGTCCCTTAGTGCCTGTCCATCGCCATCCTCATAACTATCTACATCTGAAACAATGATCAATATTGAAAATGAATATAGCACTTGTTAGCCAGGGGGAACAAACTGTAGTTCCAAACCAACTTGTAGTTAAAATGACCTACCTATAACATCATCTGGTTCCAGCGTACTTCTGTAACGGAAATCAAAATGCAGAAAGTTTGAACAAACAGGATTCGTTGATCACTTCTTACAAGGCTTATTTGACGAAGAACTTCGTTAGTCCGTGGAAATACAACAGAAATTTTGGACTGTTATTGGGATAGCCAGGTAAGTATCAGTTTGCTGACAGTAATTTTAATGGGCTACAAATTGATGCCATTATCTGGCCCAGATTACCATTCAGGTGAAACTTGGTCGGCTCAACGCCAAAGCGGGATTAATTTCACGAGTTCTGCGAGGGAACTGGGAGACACTAACCTCATACAGTCTCAAAACCCAAAAATTCTGAAGTTGGAATTTAAGAAAGAGGCAGAACCCATGATTTAAAAATATCTTACTTCAGATGAACAAAACAGAGTTAGACAAATAAGCAGATAGAACTGAGTCGCGTGATTTGAAAGTTTGAGCGTGTGAGTGTGTGAAAATGTGCTGAGGCGTGTGTCTGTAGGTAGGTCTGCTATACTTGTGAGACAGCACAAGCTTTTCAAGAATTTCTAAAGTGAACGACTGCTAATATATAACTAAGACTTTCGTCCTAAAGTACACGTGAATCAATTACTGCTTACCCGTCTGGTCTGAATCGTGAAACTGGCATTTCAATATCTTGTTGACCTAAGTTTTAAAAAAAATCTAAATTAAAAAAAAGCGATTCCATTTTCGTTGTAATAAAAAACATAAATAAAACATTATAACAACAAGAAACTTCAACCTAAAAAGTCTTTTTAAATCATTTTTAAATGTAAACTGCCATAATTACACAACAATTGTTTTTCATCTTCTTTCACTTTAGTTATAGTTTTAGATTCCATACTAGATTCACTTCTTAGTTAATTCCAACCTTGATATGTAGGTAACAAAACGTGGCGTGTTTCAGTTAAGCTTTCTAAAAATTATCGATCAGATATTTTGCTCTTGAAGATTATCTCCACTGGAACAAAAACATGAATAACAGTTGTCAACGAGGTGCAGTTTCCGAACATTTCACCTATCAGCAGGACACGGACTAATCTTCTCTGCTCGTCAGAATGCTGTGGGCAGCGATGTGACCTGCAAAGACACGTAAGACATATCGATTTCTCTCCTTTTTCTAAATAAACATTGATTTTAGGTACCTCGAACTGTATCTTCACTAGATTACAATCCTCTGTGCCCAGTTGTTCAAAGGCCGATCAGCACTAACCATGGGTTGAATTTCTAACCCACATTTTTGTTTCCGATCTTGCAGAAGCTGATTTGATCTGTGGTTTTAGTATTGACAAGTTTTTTTCCGTGGAAAATATAAACAGTAAATTATAAGAACCGTAAACGTTTCCTTTGAGAAGAAATTCTGCTTGAATTCGAAGCATGATCAAATCGATGCTTTATTTGCTCCTTTATATAACATTATGTACATTTCTGCATTTTTTTTTCATTTTTTGTCTATTGAAACAAATTTTTCCCTAATTTTTACTCGAGAAGCAGGTTCCCCTGTATAAGAATTGGACTAACGCAATGTGGGACCAACGGTATTTTTTTACATTATAGATCTTAACTAAGACAAAGAAAAAAAATTACTAGATAACTAATGAGGAAAAGGAAGTAGCACACGGTGAATACATTTAAATGCAAAATGATTAAAGAAAGTAAGATTTTAGGTTCTGCTTGAACTAGGATAAGAGGGAATTTAAGCATATAAATAATGAGCAATCTAGGGGAGCAAACTAAGAGAAAATGGAAATGTTTCGAAAGAAAATAAAATTAATTAACACTGGATTTGGAGCTTTTCGTAAACTGTCCCATGGTAAAGTGTTTTATTTTTTTTGCCTCCTGGAAACGGATGTTAAATATTCCAAATGTAGTGGTGGTTTTTGGCAATGCAAAATAAGATGTTTTGTAGCAAGTCTCGTTCTATAGGAATGAGTTTGACGTACAGGAGTAAAGAGATCATTTAAGCTGGGGTTTGTGGTAATCGATCCTTGGACAACTGGACCCTGGTTGTTAAGGCCTCTTCAGTACACTATACATGGAATCGAATGGCTTTTTTACGAGAAACAACATATATCCTGTGTTATACATAACAACTCCAACAAAGAAGAGTTTGGAAGGTAAATATTTACCAATGTAAGTTTCTAGAGTTAAATGACTACATAATCATATTTCTTGTTCAAGGCAAATTCAATTTGAGAAAACGTTTTAGTTTGAAACTGCTAAATGTTTTAACAATTGAGGCAGTGATCTTCTTAATGACTGTTGATACAGGTTAGTTGCTGTATCTGCAAATTTATGCTGTGTTGTACACATCCTATCTTCCAAGTAAATTTCACGACAGCCTAAGTATAAAGGTAACATCGAACAACACAACACTAAATTGCTTCAAACACATCACGCATTAAAACTCTTAAAAATTAACACAGACTTAGACTTTACATTGTGATCTTGGTGTACAAAAAACTGTCACACCATAAATACCTGAGCAGGAGCAAACTGATTCACATATACATACCGGGTGCACATTTTCCCTGTGTGTTCTGATATAACACCGCACGACTGTGGAAAAACAAATAAAGTAGAAAACCTTAAAAACACCTTCTTAAAGAGCCCAAAACCTTCCATTTTTTCTTTTCTTATCTGAAAGGACATACTGTTAAAGTGAACATCTGCAAAAAGTTTTATTTGATTTGAGCAAAACGCAACTTTTTTAGTTCTACAACCAAAGTCGCTGATGATAAGAATGACAGGTTCACTGTGACGTGATTAAGGAATTTTTGTTGCGTTCCATCAAAATAAAAGTACGTCTGTCGGAGGGGGGAAGTTTTAAAGGAACAGAATTAAGTTGCAATTAATCTATACAGCATTTTCAAACTTTACTGTGCATGATCAAAGAAAGACTTGGGAGTTTCAAATAAATTGTTTACAGGGTCAGTGACAGATTTCAAAATGTTCCTTCATTGTTACCCAGCAAGTGGGAAAATAATGGACAACAATTATGCGAGTCAAAGAGTGATATTGGAAGAAATGTATTTTATATATCTTAGCCCATTCTAACTATGGATTCTTATATCTTACCTGGGAAAGCAGAGCTTTTTTCTCAGCTAGAAAAAAATGAATAAACTTGACTGAGATTGAAATCTATGTGCAGTAAACTTTGTAGTAACATCTAATACTATTACCATGCTAGCATGTAGCTATCTCAGTAGTAGTACATCCCCTTTCTCTAGTTCTACTAGCTATCTCAGTGGTATATCTCCTTACTGCAGTTCAACTAGCTATCTCAATAGTACATCCCCTTTCTGTAGTTCAACTAGCTATCTCAGTGGTACATCCTCTTTCTGTAGTTCAACTAGCTATCTTAGTGGTATATCCACTTTCTGTAGTTCAACTAGCTATCTCAGTGGTATATTCCCTTTCTGTAGTTCATGTAGCTATCTCAGTGGTACATTCACTTACTGTAGTTCAATTAGCTATCTCAGTGGTATATCCCCTTACTGTAGTTCGACTAGCTATCTCAGTGGTATATCCACTTTCTGTAGTTCATGTAGCTATTTCAGTGGTATTTCCCCGTACTGTAGATAAACTAGCTATCTCAGTGGTATATCTACAAACTGTAGTTCATGTAGCTATCTCAGTGGTATATCCCCTTACTGTAGTTCATGTAGCTATTTCAGTGGTATATCCCTTTTCTGTAGTTCAACTAGCTATCTCAGTGGTACATCCTCTTTCTTTGATGGACTTGCTATTTCAGTGGTACATCCCCTTACTGTAGTTCAACTATCTATCTCAATAGTACATCCCCTTACTGTAGTTCAACTAGCTATCTCAGTGGTATATCCCCTTACTGTAGTTTGACTAGCTATCTCAGTGGTATATCCCCTTTCTGTAGTTCATGTAGCTATTTCAGTGGTCAGTATTTCCCCGTACTGTAGTTCAACTAGCTATCTCAGTGGTATATTCCCTTTCTGTAGTTCATGTAGCTATCTCAGTGGTATATCCCCTTTCTGTAGTTCATGTAGCTATTTCAGTGGTATTTCCCCATACTGTAGTTCAACTAGCTATCTCAGTGGTACATCCACTTACTGTAGTTCAACTAGCTATCTCAGTGGTATATCCCCTTACTGTAGTTTGACTAGCTATCTCAGTGGTATATCCCCTTTCTGTAGTTCATGTAGCTATTTCAGTGGTCAGTATTTCCCCGTACTGTAGTTCAACTAGCTATCTCAGTGGTATATTCCCTTTCTGTAGTTCATGTAGCTATCTCAGTGGTATATCCCCTTACTGTAGTTCATGTAGCTATTTCAGTGGTATTTCCCCGTACTGTAGTTCAACTAGCTATCTCAGTGGTATATCTACAAAATGTAGTTCATGTAGCTATCTCAGTGGTACATCCCCTTACTGTAGTTCATGTAGCTATCTCAGTGGTATATCCCCTTACTGTAGTTCAACTAGCTATTTCAGTGGTATATCCCCTTACTGTAGTTTATGTAGCTGTTTCAGTGGTATATCCCCTTTCTGTATTTCATGTAGCTATTTCAGTGGTATATCCCCTTACTGTAGTTCAACTAGCTATCTCAGTGGTATATCCCCTTACTGTAGTTCAACTAGCTATCTCAATAGTACATCCCCTTACGGTAGTTCAACTAGCTATCTCACTAGTACATCCACTTACTGTAGTTCAACTAGCTATCTCAGTGGTACATCCCCTTACTGTAGTTCAACTAGCTATCTCAATAGTACATCCCCTTACTGTAGTTCAACTAGCTATCTCAGTGGTATATCCACTTACTGTAGTTCAACTAGCTATCTCAGTGGTGCATCCCCTTACTGTAGTTCAACTAGCTATCTCAGTAGTACATCCCTTTACTGTAGTTCAACTAGCTATCTCAATAGTACATCCCCTTACTGTAGTTCAACTAGCTATCTCAGTGGTATGTCCACTTACTGTAGTTCAACTAGCTATCTCAGTGGTACATCCCCTTACTGTAGTTCAACTATCTATCTCAATAGTACATCCCCTTACTGTAGTTCAACTAGCTATCTCAGTGGTATATCCCCTTACTGTAGTTCAACTAGCTATCTCACTGGTATATCCCCTTACTGTAGTTCTACTAACTATCTCAGTCTTGTACTTACTCATGTTTAGAGCTTCAAAAGCTGTAAGTGTTGGACCACTCTGAAAACAAAAATCAGCAACAGTGACTTAAAACCTTTTCTGTAACTGCAAAAATACAAAAATTATAACAAGAATGCAAGAGTCCTGAATACTTGCACATGCAGGCAAGTTACATACTAGTGTTCATAGCTTGCAATGAAAACTATTCTCCTGTTCTTACCATTAATTCATTTTAGCATTTTTCAAAATTAGGGGAAGCATAGAAGAATGATTTGGAAAAGGGTTATTAAAAAAATAAGCAAAATTACTCGCTAACCTTTGCTGCAGGGATTTCTCCACTTGCAATTGAGCTTGGTGTTCCAGGTCTTGGGGTTCCAGCCTCACCTAACATATGTACAACATACATACACCACATGAATATCAAATATGTCCTACCAAATAAACTTCACACATTTTTGCCTTGACTAAAATTTCAAAAAAAACTGACCATTTCGTCTTGGAACTTTTGCTCTTCTTGGTGAATTTCCTTGCTGTAGAGAGGGATAAAGAGTACAGTGTAGTATAAAGTCAATTTATGGTCTACTTTTCTTTTCTACTGCTCCTGGAAGTTTACTCTTTGAGCTCACTGCTTTTGTTAGACAAAAACTTGTTTGTATGTTAGTTCTTCAAGTCTTTGTACAGGGTTGTTAAAATGACAGGGCTCGAAATTAAAAAAATCGTTAGGTCGCTTTTTGGCGACCAACTGGAGAAATACAGTCGCCAGATGCAAATTCTAAGTCGCCAGTTTGTATAATCAAAATAATGTTCGGGTTCCGCTTTTTGAATATTTGATATCATTCAGTATGGCGTGGGATACATTTGTACAACTTAATTACGAAAATACGAAAACAAAAAATACATACTTCTACAAAACAATCTTGCCAAGCAAAGACATTCTCTGGAAGCTGTGGCGTGACGATTTCAGGAGCAGACGAACTTTTTTCTCTAAAAACTTTCTGCTTACAAGTGCGATTTGGCCAATTCTTTTATGACAAATGCAAAGCAAGATGGGATTAGAGGTTTATTTCAACTTTAGTGCTTTATTGTACATCTGAGTTATGCAAAATTCAGGTCGCCAAAGTGGCAACTTGACGTCAATAATTAGTCGCCAAGGAGAAAAAGTTAGTCGCAAATGGCGACTGTACTGGTCGCAATTTCAAGCCCTGAATGAGCTTTCCAGCATCATAACTCAGAAGTCAATCAAAACTCATCATTATCCCATAATCTTAACAATACATTATTTATTTCATTTTCTGCAAAAACAAAATTATTTAGTGTATTGGATGTGTAAACTAAGAAAGACATCAAAACAATACCTTTTCCTTTTTATTCTTTTTTCCTATAAAAACAAAAACATGTAATGTTTCAAAAGAACTACATCAAGTTTGGTTGAAACACGTAACACAGTTAATCAATAAAATCAAGGTGTAGGTTACAATTCTGTTTACTTTATTCATAAAAATCAAGTTAAACAAAATTAATGAAAGATTTTTCATGTTTTATTAATTTCCTATACTGTACATATAAATACAGCTATTAAGTTTGTCATTTTACGCATTTGCTTTAAAATCATTAACACTTTCCCAAAACTATTAGATGTTCTTGTTCTGACAGTGTATAATTTTTATATATATATAATTTATCTGCTATTAGGTATGTATGTGCTTGCAACTACCTTTTCTATCAGGATTCCACGTCCAATCATCATCAAACAAGCCATCATCATCATCTTCTTCGGCAAGTTTTCCAGAGTTAGCAAGCCTTGAACCACATTATATTCAGGTTATCTACTGACTGAAACTGAACTAGCTTACAAAGAACCCTCCAGTGTTCCTCCAGTGTTCCAACAAGAAAAAAATGCCACTGGTTCTCTCCAGAAGAGTAAAGTTATAGTTCCTTATTCTGTTTCAAAATCAAATATAAAGTAATACAAACCAACTTTTCAAGTTGTAAACTAACACTGAGTGAATTCAGCCAAACAGGTGTACATGGGTGGCAAAACTGGGGGGTGGGGGGGCACTGGCTTCCCTAATAATTTGGTTTGGGGGGGCCTGGCCCCCTCAAAAATTTTTGGTTAACTACAATAACTTTTGAATAAGAGTATCAAATCTTGTAATAAGCTACTAAAATTTCAACTGTATCCCCCCAAAATTTTTTGCTTCCACCAGGGATGGTGTAACAGGTTAATGCCTTAAGACTGCCCTGCATGACCTAAGCCTGATAAAACAGCAATGGAGAGGATAATGTGTATATATATATATTTATTATGTATAAAGCAGCTACTACTTTACTTGTAGCTTGGAAAAGTTAGTTTTTAAGGCTTATGTTGCTACATGTACCACTTAATACAAATTTTGTGGTTGTGTTTAATTATTTGATAATAATTATGGTGTGTATAAATTTACCTACAAGTGCAAATTACAGACTGCATTATTTCTGGGAGATAAAATTAAGAGTGACCAGTAGCTTTGCTCTTGGGGCTAGTATGTTGATTTCATAACCTTAAAAGTTAATTTGAACACTTTACCTTCTACTTGCTATTCTACTACTGTTGCGGCCCATTCCCATACACTTCTCCAGATGAGGGGCGAACCTGGATGCCGCCATATTCCGCTGGCAGTTAGGACAAACACATTCTACTGACTTCTTCAGCGGCCCTTGGCCAAACACATCCAACCCTTCACGTTCTACAACCTCTGCATAATAGAAAAAGTCAAACACATATAGGTATTTAAAGTAAAACCTTTGAATTTGACAGTTACAAAAGATGTTTGTTTAAAAAAGCCCGCAGAGCAGCCACTGTGTCTTTAGTTCTGGTATTGAATGGAAATTTTTTTTAACATTATTATAAAATGAGTGTACAGTAGTTGTACTGGCTACAAAATATAGTAAGTTACTAATAAAAGGCTTACAAATTTCTATGACTTCATGGCAAAAATTGCTCAACTCTTAATAAGCGGCATCCCTATTGTTTAATAAAAAAACATACATTAAACAAAATATTCATTACAATAGCCTTTATTGCACAGCTTGGTATATTCTAATAACAAAGGTGCATATCAATTTCTGAAACATCAAAAAGAAGTTCAAATACTGTGCAAGGAAAATCTTTAGTAATCAGACATGATAGTGAGCGAACATACTTAAATACCGAGTTAAAGAAAAAACAATACTTTACCAAACTTGCCAAGTGTTCTGGAAGGCAATAAAGAAAAAATTAATTAAAGTGGGATTCATAGACTTTAATTTTAATAATAATTAACTTTTTATTGTTTAAATTTTATTTACTATGGAAGCTGACAGTAAAACAAACTGTAAAAAGAATTGGGTACTAATCACTTCAAGGTCTCGTTCTATTGTGACCAACCATTTCAACCTAAACCAGTTTTGGTTGGTTTGCTTTTTAAAATTTCCAATAGAAAACATTTCCAGCCTTGACTTTGCATGGTGCAACATACATATGCAGATACATGTACATATGAAACATGTGCTAACAAGGGAGAATACAAAACCCTCAACCACTCAAAGCAATAATCATACTGCAATGCAACATATGCACTAGCCAGATAAGCCAAAGGACCCGGCAAGCTATTTTAGTTTTAAAAGGTTATTCTGTATGCATTTATTCACTAATCCTGAAATCAATAATTGTGACTACAGGTCCATCATTGGGGTTTCGTACATTAATGCTTTGGAGCTTAAGCTTAAGGGGTTGAAACTAATGGTTACAAACAATTTTTCTGACAGATTGAACGCTTTCCTTAACGGGTGAGCCAAAAATGGAAAACATTGCGACTCTTCCATTCCTTAATTTCGCGGTCACCCCTGACACCATCCCCATTGACGAGTATGTCATAAACACAGAGTATGCCTGCCACCAGCT
>JAOBAT010084897.1:0-18681 GCA_026413305.1 Hydrozoanthus tunicans
GGGGCGGGAAAGGAATAGAGGGTGAGGAGAGGGAATTGAGAGGGAAGAAATAGAGGGGGATTAGGGCAGGGGTAGAGGGCAGAAACTTTCTCCAAGGTTAAACTCCTAGAATGGATAATAGCCAAACTATCAGTTGGTTTAGCTGGCTGACTGGCTATAATAACCTCCACATCTATATTTTATTAAGTCAGTAAAAATCAAAGATATTTTCACACCAACTGTAAAAATATAAATAATAAAAAAAATGAATTTAAAATTTAAAAAATGCTATGATAATATTTTGAAATTTAGAACTTTGAAAAATAGAGCAATAAAAATATTAAAAACTATTCTAATAGTTAGTTTAGACCTAAAACTATCTACTGATTTTGCATAAACTATATCTTTGAGGGGCAAGTTTAATTCATTTAATGTGCAGGGAAGAAAGAGAAACTTTAGATGTCATTGATCTGTTCTTGCACTAGGGACTCAAAATATAAAATCATAGATACAACTTATTAAAGGCTCAGGATTTCCGCTTCTCTACACCAAACAGTTGTACAGTTTAGTTTGTACTATCCTATTAAAGTATGCAAATAACAATACCATTATATCTAGCCTAACAGAATGTCTTTATAAGGGGTTTAGCTACCTATTAACTTGAAGTCAAACTTCAAGTGTTCCTATAGAAGAATTAACTACACTGGATATACCTAATTATTTTAACTGCGTTCCTTTCTAGAGGATTGGAGTATCCTGGCTAAAACTTTTTTTAATCAGGTGTATTCTATGTATTCTTTATACTAAATACTACTGAGCTGCATTTCTTGTGTAACACTTTAATGCCTTTCCAATAATTTTTTGTAAATTATTCAATATCTTACAAAGAATGAGAAAATTATATTAATAAGTCTTACTATTTAAGGTTCTATTTTGAATAAAGTCGAAATTTAGTTTATGAAGTTTTGGTCAACCAAATTGCCAAATATAAGCAAGTAATTTCTTATTAAAGTAGGCTAGCTTAGTTAGTAAGTATATTGCAGTATGACCCTGAGAAACTGCAAGCGCCAGTAATGCTTTATGTAAGTTGTTCAAGCAGAAACAGGGTTCTTCCATTTACCAGTTACCAAGTGTTGTGTTAAGTTTTGCTCACTGAATTTGATGCCACTTAAGATCTTACCTGCTTTGATTGTGTGTTATTTTAATCTTGAGCTCCAGTGAGGTAATTTGTTGTGGTTGTTTTTGGCAATAATTTTAAATAAAAAATTATGTTTTGTCATTTTTGGTTCAGTTTATTATTATTATTCATTATTATTATTATTATTGTTATTATCATTTGATATAAAGTCTCAGCTGTTCATGTACAATAGATCCAATGCAAAATATCTGCATTCCTGCATTTGTATGGTATTGTACACATTATAAAATGCGATCTACAGATTCATGAATCAGTTGCAAGAACAGCTGGATATTTTATATTTAGAATGATGTACACACATGATATATGTGTACATGTGCAAATTATCCTTGTTCCACAACATTTCTTTTACATGTTGTTTTACAAAGGACTTAAAAGCATGGTTAACTATTTACAAAGAAGCTTGGCGATCTCATGGAGTGACTGAATGAAAATTACCTGGCGATAAAAATTCATCCTGCAACATATTAAAACATCATTAATTGTTGTTTCATTTGTTAGTTTCAGCATATATAATGTACTAAATAAAGGAAAAATTTTAAAAGATTTAGAAAGAAGAAAAGATGTACTTATCAAATGACCTTTCTTCACATTCTTGAGTCTCGTGCCTGTTGAGAGTGATGCGTGCCAGTTCCTTTCCACAGTGTTTGCATTCACTTGGGAGTTCCGAAACTGTCTTTTCAACTGCAAGGTTTCTCTGACAGACATTGCGACTGATGTCTGTCCGACAGTTTGGGCATTTGGCTTGTTCATCTTTCAATCGTGCATCTGCTAGAAGATGTGTAAAGCAACCTGCACACATAAGGTGGCCATTTTGACACTGAAACAAAAAGCCACCACATTAATTATGTTTGTTAAAAATACCAAAGATTTAGCTTGCAAGATTGGCAGAAAATATACTTTGCCATTAAAAACCAAAATACTGGGACTAGAAACTTGAAAATCACCTTAAACTTTTTTCCCTTGTTTTCACAGTTTTCACAGAAGTGTTATACCATGAACACCTCGTGAAAGATACAAAGAACAAAATAATTTACATTTATGATTCATATGTAATATTAATAATAATATAATACACACAAAAAATTTCTTAATTCTGTTTAGCTAAGAGCAGTTCTGTTTTAAAAAAGAGGAAACATGGTGCAGAAAGAAGTATTAGAAATGGCAAATAGTTATTATTTTTTGGTGATTATTCAACATCCAACTTATTGATTGGTACAATGTAAACAAAAGGCTTCAACAAGGAATATATGATTTGAGCTTTTGTGGCAGGGGAATCGAATAAAGTTCGTGGAAATACCACTTATTTCTTAGTCTATTGTTTCTCCTTTAACTTGTTCGTAAATGTTCGACGTTTAAATTTCAAAAAACAACGAGCAAGAGCTTTCTTTAAAGTTAAACCAAAAATGACTCTGTCTTTGAACTAAATAAAATCTACTCAACTGATTAAGTGAAGCAAGCTCCAAAACCATATTAGTTTGATGTCTTTGTAAGGTAGGAGGATAGGAGGGGCTAAATACCTTAGTTTCGACCTTGGCCTCGAGCTCGTCCAAAATCCAAATATATTATTATGTAAACTATCATATATATCAAGTGTTTTTAAATTTAAACTTCTTGTGCATTAAAGGATCAGAAGAACAGTTAGTAACGGCTCTGTGTTAGGTATCGCCACAGTGTACGTACGAACCTCAAAAGCAACTCACACCGAAATCCTTTGCAGGTTTACAGTCTCTTCATTTATATGTATAATATATACAATAATTCTCGTTAAATATTTATTTCCTTTCTTATCGGAAGTACTTCCAAGCACTGGCAAAATATATTTCACGGCGCGATACGCATACTCAAAGATATATCAAGTGTGGAACACGGCCGGGGTCGCAAATTCTCAAAATATTTGTAATTACATACTCAAACTAAGGCCGTTAAGAATCTATGATATATCTACGACAGATAACTAACTGGAATATGATTTAAAAAATGTTGTATTACTTTAAACGGTTGTGTACCCATATCAAGGCAGAATTTAATTATAAAACGTTTTGCATTAAAAAAGTGGAGGTTATTGTTAGGGAAATATTTGCAGTTTTAGGATTTTAAAGCGCTCATTAATTGTTTTTACACAAAAAGTGACTGCACAAATAACGCGCAAACCCGGGGGAAAACTTTGTTGTGAATTGTATGTACGTGTCACTTTAATAATCGTAAAGAAACAACTCCCAGGAAAGGTCGATAAACCGCTGATTCAAAGGATTCTGTTCGCGACTTTGAGATGAAATGAAAGAACGCCTACTTTTTTACGCGAATACTTATTTCTGTCACTTATCTGAAAATAATCAACGATAACAACAACGAAATGCGATTTGCAAGTGTCGTTGCGCTATCTGTTTACATATTTTTCGAGTTCGGTCAGGGTAGCTCAAATGGTATACAGTGAGATTGAAGCATCGAATTTCTTTTACGAAACACGTTCTTAAGGTTTGGATTCAAGACTACAAAACACTAGGTTAAAATACCTGGTATACTGCTGTCTTGGGCAGATCAAGGCAGACTGTGCAGCTGAGAATGTCGTTCAAACGCGTCTCAAGCTTGTTGTGTTTCTTCGATTCCAGACGTGGCTTTTTCTCTGGAGGTTCAATGTTTTCTTTCTCAGACGTATCTTCGACGCGAATCGCCCCGTCGCTCTCTGAAACGCGCTGATTTTCGTCCGTATCCATTATTGTTTCTTTCTTTTCATCAAATTTGAAATCAACCCCCAAAATACGTAAGTCTACCCTCGGAAAAAGCAAGTTTGTTTTTGTTTTGATTATAGTTGGACTTCGTGTTGAGATGATGTAACGCTTTCCCAAATCATCCAATCATTTGTCGAGATTCTTAACCAATCACAACGTCATAAACAAAACGTCATCACACCGAGGCCAAGGTCCGACTCGAGCATTTCAGCCTGTGTTGATCAAAAATTGAAATAATATAAATCCATTTTTTGCTGCCACTGAGGAATCATAGAGAACATATATCTTACATACTGGTTTTTCTCAATTAGGTAAAAAATAATTCTAGTTAGACTCAATTCAAATTCCCGGCCCCCGGGACAAGATCTGTGTTCAAATGCCCGGCCATGTGGAAAAATTTGAGTTCAAATGTTCCCGCCCCTGTTCAGGACATGATATGATCTGTTTTGAAGAGGAAAATGGGCCCAACGTGCGGATATATCGTTGCTCGAATATTCACAGATACGTCCTGTAATTAAAATGGTATGAAATTGAACGCCCAAATGCACTTCAATTCGTCATAGGAAAACGAATAGAGGCAATTTAAAATTTTGTTGATTGTTCCAATTTCCCCCTCTTTGGTTCAAATTCCCAGCCCCCCGGGCACTTCCTAATGTCGAATTCCCGTCCCCGGGAAAAGGCTGCCGTCAAACGCCCGGGGATTGCCAGGGCCCAAAAGCCGATATTGGGAACGGCTTAACATGTCTTAGCAAGCACGGTAGGTTTAACCACTACCTGCGTTTTAATTAAACCCCTGCTAAGTTGGCCCAGAAAGTTTTAAACATTACGTTATATTAACACACAAAAAAATACAAAGAATGTAGAAAAATCAATCCAAAATTTCAAATTTCCATTTCGATTCCCCCTCATAGTCAATAAGAAAATAGTCTATTATGATAAAAATATAGTCTATTATGCCCGGGGGGGGGGGGGGTACTCCCTATATTGGGATGGTAGGTATGACCGTCGTATTTTTTAGGGGTTAAAATTGCCAGTCCGGTATTTTTTAGGGGTTGTAAAAAGAAATCCGGTGTTAAACCAAGAGCCTGGTATTTTTTAGGGTTTAAAAACGCAAAGCTATTGGACTGCTTGCAGTCCAGTGCTTTAGCAAACGTGCGTACTGATAATAAGTTCAAAAAAATGTCCTTTGACGAACGTTCTACTACGCGCGTGCCTTTATTTACTGCGTATCACGTTCAGAACAACACGAGGGGACTTAGCGCCGACACACTAGCTACCCAGGGGAAAATTTTCAGCTTTCAATTGGTATTTTTTAAAGTAATTTTAAAACCGAAAGGTATTTTTTAGAGTAGAAAATCTTTATCCCCAGATATTTTTTAGGGTATTTTGGCGATTTTTCGACGGTCGTCCCTACCCTTTTGACCTCGAAGTACCCCCCCAGGCTATTATGCTAGTGGGTGAAAAAAAAGTGGGGAGGGGGGGGGGGGAGTCAATACTCACGTCGATTTCAGGCGATTGCCATTATAAAAGGTGATAACATCTTCAATCTTTTTGAAGCCAAAATATACATCTACAAGACAAACACAACTTGGCGCATTTGGGCTCTAATATCTTCGCACAAAATTCAAGATGTTTCCAGTTGTTCATAGCATGTCTCATTCCCACTTGCCAGTGTCTTAGTTCTAGTATCTAAGCTCCATTCCTCATCTTTTCGTTATAAGCGACCGTCTTTCGACGGCTCGATTTCACCGAGTGTGATGTTAATAATCCTCAACCCAACGCGTTTGTATTCTGCGGGCTCTGAAAACGAAATTTTTCCGTTTTCTCGGCGCTCAGTGACATATTTTTGACAAATCGTATCTTTTTGTTTTACCTTTTTTCAGTAGTGTCCCCCCTGTATTGTTTCTCTAGTGAACGTTAATAAGCCACCGAAATCTTTCTAGTCTTTGTTGTATCATTAAATCAATTGCAGTAAAAAATCGTTCATCGTTAGTGTGCAAACTACTCACCACGTTATAAACCACAACCGAATTTGGGGCAAATTTCAAGAAAGCGAGCACTGAAAGCTGGAAAAGTGTAGCAAATTACCCAATGTTGAAACAGATAATTTTTAAAACATTAGTGTGTCAGTGTATTGCAGATGTACAGTAACCTTCGAGTACATATGAAAATACTAACAGTGGAATTTGTTTTTTTTTGAACAACATTATTTCCCATAAAACAACCTAAAAAACACAAAACTTTTTAATGTAAAGTATTTATTTATTTGTGTTAAAAAATCGCGGGCTTACAATAACGAGCACCGGTCAGTTACCACAACAGTCAAAGCATTTTGGTCTGTATTGTAGGACACAAATCCATTATAACTGAGAAATTGGTTCCAGAAAGATGTAAAGTTTATCTAAAACCAGGAAGCCAGATACTAAATCTACACACAGTCAATGCAACTGCTGTGTTCTTGTAATTATCATCTAAGAAAATGTTAACAATACTGTCTGTGCTCCAAAGAATAAAAAGTTCTTATCCAACACCAGTACACCATGGCTGAAGTACTACTGAACTATACTACACAGTCACATAAGAGTTGACCATAAACTTCAAAACCATGAACTATACAAGGTTAAAATCCTTTCGAGTGGCTAGTGTCTTCTCACCCAGTCCCCTGCCTGTTGCAAAGTATTTGGACAGTTCACTGAAAGATGAGTGAAGGACCGTCCGGACCTTTCAATTGCCAAAGAGACTACCACCTTGAGGTTTTCAAACAAATGAAAGACACA
Organism: Hydrozoanthus tunicans; assembly: GCA_026413305.1. Classification (NCBI taxonomy): domain Eukaryota; kingdom Metazoa; phylum Cnidaria; class Anthozoa; order Zoantharia; family Hydrozoanthidae; genus Hydrozoanthus; species Hydrozoanthus tunicans. The sequence goes on from JAOBAT010084897.1 coordinate 6,687, forward strand.
ATAGGACTAGCTAAAGAACACACTTATTTTCCAGGACTTGGTTGTGTAAAGGTTGATTAACTTTAACCATGGGTTAAGCCAAATTCCAGCAGCAGATTCTTTTATAAGGAAAGGTTTACTATTCCTAAAAATTGCTGTTTAGATTTTCCATGGAAAAACCTTGTCACTTCAAAAATTAGAGCTCAAGTCAATGAAAAGTTGGAAACAAGAACATAGGTTTATTGGCATTTGAACAACGGAGCCCAGAAGCCACAAGAAGTGGAGCAGTCGATTCACACATAATACTATCTCTATTTCAACGATAAAAATTTTTTCCCAAAAGAAGCATTTAGCAGAAATACTACCCAAACCTTAATTTCTACTCTGGTGAAGGAATCATAATATTGCTTATTTCAAAGAAACAATATAAAATACTTTAACTTTTAAATATAATAATATACGTAATAATTACTAAATTATAATGTTTTTTGACTAATGCATCCAGTTTTCCTGGCTTCCTGGAAACAGAAAGATTTTTAACAAGTTTCAATGGACAAAAGAAGGGTGAGATAATATGTATAACAACGAGGCAAAACTTGAATTACTATTTAAGGTTCATTTGATTAGCTATTCGTCTGAACCAGTGTTGCGCTTCTGTCGCCTGTTTCGTGGTGAACGTCTTGGGGAATTCTTGCCACCTTAAAAAAGTTAAAATATGTTAAACTCCAATCAAAACATATCACCAAACTGGAGGTATTTTAAAGGGAAGCACTTATTTTTTAAAAAAACTATAAAGTGAACGCCGACTATTTTGTATTTGTAATGAAGGGCATAGTGCAAAAACAGAAATTGACTTTATAACGAACTGCAAAGTTTTCCCAACAGTTATGAAGCAATAAATAATCTAGGGAGAGCTGACAACTGTCATCAAGAGTCAGTTTGTTTGTCATTTTTGCACTAGACCCTTGAAATTTCAATAGACTCTATCTGTCAACTAAAACAACAACTACAACTTTGGCCAATAATCAGTATTATCAATGTGGCTGATTGTGTCTCTGTTTGACTTCCAATAATTGTCTCTTCTGTGGAGACGTCACAAAAGAGTTCAAACAAGTTGTCAATCACAGGTTTGAACAAAACCAAATAAAATCTAAGAACTACCTTTGCAATCCTTGTAAAATAGTCCCTATACAATTACATGTAGTTAGAGAATTCCCTAATGTCCTTGAATTGTACTCACTGAACTCAGTTGTTGTCTCTTTTGGCAGCCAATCGTAGTCAATATCAGCATTCTGTTGGGTTCCCATTTCAATAGTAGGTTTGCTGGTTGGAAGGATTTTCTTACCCTGCAATCATGAAACCAGCAATGAGCAACCTTTGTATGTCAAATCAAAAGTGTAAATTTTCTACAGGTAAATAATAAATACACAAAATAAAAACAAAACAAACACAGGGATTGTACACCTTCAGAACTTAGAAAATCCAGGGTTTTCCAGGGCTTTATTTTTATTTTTTCCAGGGCTTTTCAAGGGCTTTTTAAACCCAGAATGAAAATATTAACGTTCAAAATCACCTGTTTAAACAATGTTTTAGTAATCAATGCCATGAAAATTTGTATTCATTGGACCTAATATAACAACGACATGCAAAACTTAAGTTTTAAGTCTTAGTTGTTACTTGAAACGAAAACCAATGCATCATTTGGGAAATCTAGTTTTTTCAAGAAGATTCTATGAAATTTCCCAGGGCTTAATGAAAAATTTCCAGGGCTTTTCCAGGGCTTCAAAAAATTTCCAGGGTTTTCCAGGATTTCCAGGGCCTGTACGAACCCTGCAAACAATAACTAATAACAGAACAAATATTTGAAATACTTACAACCCCAGCCGATGTAAAGGCATAATGACCTCCCATTAACACTAGAAGCCCAATGGCAGCAAGGAAGACATACAAGAAGAATCTACAGAAAAAAAATGATGAAAATATGACCAATGAAATTTATACTAGTTTTTGGAATCATACACAAATGATAAAGTATAGATCCTGAAAGGTGTATTCCACATTTATGATATTGTTGAATAAACATAACAGCAGTTTGCTAATACTTTACCAACACCTCAAGAAAGTTTTATCAAGTACACAATGCATTTTACTAGCTAGCACTTTTGTTTATATGAATGACAAAGAACAAAAGTACATGACAAACTTACGTTTCTCCATCAAATCCTTCATCACTTTCAACAATGTTAATTGTCTCGTTAAACACAGCATCTATGAATTGTTTTGATGCCTTTGGGATAAAAACCAAATAAAAAAATGATCAGTTAAAACAATTCAAAAATATCATATAAAATTTGTTTTGGACAGTAATAAAAAACACACTACCCAACAACCAGAAACAATAACAAACACAACAGAACGATAATCAGTTAAAAAAACAAATGCCTACGATGATAGGCTGTGTAAATTGAGTAACAATTAAATTGGAATAGCTATTGAACTAAGTTTGAAGGTCATAAGAGAAGTTTTTTTTTTCTGGAACACACCATACAAGCAAGCATTGTGCACCCTTTCAAGGGTGATGGAAGTTCTGAGCAGTTAAAAAAAATCTATTAACCATTTAAAATGGTAAGGAACTTACAGCATCTTTGTACATTAGGTTGACTACTAGTCCAAAGGGTCGTCCACCAAATGATTCATGCGGCCTGAATGCATATTCAAAAGTTGCCTGGAAAGAAATACAGCATGATACTTATAAGATAACTGAAATGAAATAATGACTAAGTTCATTAACCTTCCAGCCTAGGCCAGTTTATCAAAATCTAACTTCTCCTCATTTAACACCACCAAAATAGATCATTCTGTAATGAGAAAATAAAAAATTGATCAAACAGAAAAACATAAAAAGGAAAAGCAAAATTCTCCTTAGCTGGTAACAGGAAAAGAATGGGTTAGAGTTGTGAGATTTTAGCAGTACACTATTTTGCAAATTTTGGGCTCAAAGGGTTTAGAAAGATCAATGCTTAATTTTAGTTTGTTTTACATTCACTACAAAAAATTATTAATAACAATTAGGGTTCTCAGTAGAAATTTCAACAGGTAGTCTGCGTTTATCAATAGGCATCCAAAACTTATTTTCTTATGCGCAATTTTTTTAAGTTAAAGAGAAACTCTACAGCCACTTTGAGTGGCTACCTTATTCCAAACAGCAGGCTGATTTTTCCACTGCTTGTTAGCTTCTACTGAAAGTTAACTTAACTTTGTTTAGCAGAGGTTGAATAGTAGAATTAAGTAAGCCTGAAGTAACATGGAAAAATACAAAAATGCTACTGTAACCACATGCTGCTGACCTGGTGACCTGGTTTGACCAGAGAATTATACTGGAAGGCAGTGAACTGAAAAAGAACAGAAAAACCGTCAGTCTATTAGAATTACCTATAAAAGGGCAAATAAACTGGAATGCATAGCTGCATTTAATTTCTTTTCTCAAGATTCTTCCAGACTCCAGACCTTCATCCCAGTTTAAAGCCAACTGACTCTTGTCTTGGAAATGAGAAAACATGAGGTGTGCTTTGCTTGCAAGGAGCTGTCAACTAACTCCATTTAGGAAGACATAACAAGAGTTTGAGCAGGAGGTCTACTAAAAGCAAGGACCTGGGTTCTAATATCTGCTTCATTAGTAGTACTCGTTCACTTTTGTGATGATTGTCTTTAGCACACTGAAAACCTGCCAACTTATTTTTTGTGCATAATGTAGATTCCCAGTATTCCTTGCCAGCTAATAATGCTAAGGCTGCCCTGTCACTTAACATAACAACAACTGTTTCTGGTTTCACTCTGACTGGGCAGTTAAAAAGCAAACAGTATGACAACAAGCACTGAAGTTGCTGACTGATTATTTTGGCTGAGATTTACATTAATTTGAGTGATCATTCAAAATGCTCAAGAACTTGGAAAAATATCAAGCATAGAGATTAAAATTTTCTACATTTTGACTGCAATTTTCTTTATGATTATAAGGCTGTGGCTCTGAAAACAACAGGGCACTGGATTAAAACAACAGGTTGCCAGGAAAAATGACAGGGTGCTGCGCCCTTACATTCTGGCCTTGTTAGAACACTGACTTTGCTTTAGTTCCCTGGGATGCTGATGTATTTCTTACATTATTTTTTTGTTTGGTACTCTATACTTCACTTAGGGTATTCTCCTAGTACTTGAAAACCTCTGTTTGAGATGCTTCATTCCAACACTTCTACTTACATTCTGAATATAATAGCTGAAGTCTTGAGGGTATCTGTGACAGAAAAAAAGACAATTGATAAGTAACTTATATTTTGGCCCCCCAAAATAACAGTACTTCTTCAGCTATCAACTCATAATTTCTACTTCTGTGCCTATCATGTTGCAAATCAAATACAGCATTAACTGATTCAAATATTTTTTGATTTGCTCAAGACAAATAAAAATGTTACAATCCTGCTGAAACTGGTTTCGCATTATTGTTGCTCACTGAAACTTGTTTCACATTGTTGCTGCATACAAGTTTCAGCCAAAAGTTTCAATGTGTAACAGCGGCATTAGTGTTAGCGACAACAAGTTTGATTCTATCATCGAACTCGATAGTGGAGAGAAATTGCAAATTTAAATCCCATACAATGTTTGAGTTACTTAAACTAGAATGAGTTGTACAGATGGAGGAGTGTTCAGGCATGCTTCCCAGCTCGTAAGGAAATTTAGGGCAAAAATTACAACAAATTTTTCCGAAAAATTAATAGGGACTTTAAGGGAAAACAGCAGAAAAATAGGGCTATTTAAGGATTTTTATTTGGAAAAAACTTCTACTTACCATATTTTTTTGAGTGATATTGAAATAAAGGCATCTCACAAAAAAACTAATCAATTTCACTGACAGTGACTAAGTCTATAAAGGTGGTGTGAAATTCTTGTCTTGAAAATGCCTGACGTTAGACTTAGCTACTGACACTGTTCGTGTCGTCACCCCAATATCAAAAATATTTAGTTTTAAAGGATTCTCCAAATTCACTGCTTCATCAGTCCGTGGACAAACCTTAGCTACAGGTTCCATTTCAAGCACTTTCAATGACACCAGTTGCACCATCATAAAAAAATAAAAAAATTGGGTATCTTTAGGAAAAACTTGAAAAATGCTAGAAAAAGTAGAGTTTTTTAGGGCAAGAAAAAATATTTAGGAATTTTTAGTAATGTTAGGGCTGCCAGCATGCCTGAGTTTTACATGAGCTGGTAGTACCTGAGAGAAGCTTCCATTGTGTCTACAACAAAATCTGACTTCCCATTGTTACTAAAACCAACCAAGATCTTAATAACCTCACCAGCAGGTAATTCTGTAAAAGTAAACAAACAACAACTTAGCAAAATGCAATTGATCAACACATCATATCAAAAATGGTTTTAAAAAATTTTAATTTAAAAAAAAATGTAATTTTTTTAATCAATTTATTTATTTACTATCAATTTTTGTTTACAAAAGCAACATAGTGGTAACAGATGAGCTGCTTCAGATGGAAAAGAAAACAAGAAAGCCAAAAGAACAAACAACATGAAACATTTTGTGAATAGACCTTGTTAAATGATGAATACTGGTGAAAAAGAATTGTCAAAATCTTGTATGGTTCTCTAGATGTCACATGCTCTTCAATGGGTATCATGTTAAAAGAAGTCATTTTCCAACAAAGATGAGGCAAAGTGTTCTATATGAAATTGCTTTAAATATTGTAGAAAAACAGGGAAAGATGGCTTTTTGAACATGACAGAAATCGAGATGGAGCTGAGAAATTTTCATTCCAGAAGTGCTTGAGTACAGTCCACTGAAAAAGAAACTTACGCTGGTTAGATTGCTTGGTGAATAAGATTACAGTATCAGCATCTGGGGAGGCTTTTATTGCTTCCTCTTTCTCTTCTTCTTCTGTTGCTTCTGCTTCAGTTTTCTAAAAAGCAATGCGAACTTCCAGTTGCTGACACTGATTGAAATTAACATTGTATAATACTTACTTTTAAAGTGCATATAACACTAACAACTCTTTTTGGATCAAATCATTTCACATACAATTTAAAGTACTTCTGCAAAAAAATTTTCAAAAATTGGTCAGTTTTTTTTTCTACAGTGGCTCGAGCTAGCAAAACTTTCAAAAATCTTGGTTCATGACTGCGTTTTTGGGAGACTGGGTTGTGATGTCATTCCAGACTTAAAACATTGAGCAAATGAGATCTTTCTAGACATAAAGGTACAAAAGAACTGAAAACTGTATGAGGAATTGGAATGTACTTCTAAATAAAAAATCATGGAATAGTTTGTCTCCATCTTGCTGTGTTTTGATCCAGAGATGTCTGGGAATGACATCATAACTCAGTCACCTAAAAATGCGGTCATGAACCAACAAAACTTGAACTTCAAATGTGTATAAAAAAATAAAAAATACAACCGATTTAAAAAATTATTTTCTTAAACGTCCTTAGTTTCCAAACACTAAGTGGTAACAAAAATAATGTGTTAGAGGCACTTTAAATTGAAGACGAAATAATTTTTGTGACTCAGAACAAAACAATTATGCCGAGTTTTGAAGTATAACTGTCTGTAACCTTCATCCAGCAGCCCATACCCTTAGACAAGAATACATTGATACACCTATATATTATCCATAATTTCTATTTTATCTATATTTAGGATAAGGTAACATCTTGTTACTCTACTTTTCCAATTCGATGTTGGAAGATCTGTATTTCTTTTAAGGGTTTTGTGGCATATTGAACAAAAAACTGCAAATTCAAGCAAACAAGCTTTTCAAGTTGTTGATCCAATCTGGCCACCATTATACCATGTTGCTCTCAACAGTTAAGATTAATTATTGGAAGTCCTGACTCACCTTGTCAGCAGCAGCTGTGTCTGGCTCTGGTGTCTCAGAAGCTTCATCTGTCCCTGCTGTGTCACTGGGTTCAGGTTCTTTGACCTCTTCTGGCTCATCTGTTTCTACCTGAAGTGTTTTGTAAACAGATGAAAACTGTTTCCACAATGCTCTACTTATACAGGACTTGGATTAATGTTGGTGAGACCAAATAAAATTTTACTGCAAAATAAAAACTCTTAATACAACTCGAACCAACTCAACAGCTAGTCACAAATCTAAAACATAAATCATTAATGGAAACTCTCAACAGCAACAACTTCAGAAGGAAAATAATAGAAGGCTTGTTTTATCACACAAAAGAAATCATCTCTGAACAAAAAACTACATTGTCTTAATGCAAAACTCATCCCATCAGAAATGGACTTGGAATCCAAATATATTAAAAGTATGCATATTTCTTAACTACTGAAGATGATCACATGGTCGAAAACATTTTAGTGATTTAAAGAAAATAAGCCATTACCCTACAGCTACCAGAACCCTTTTCAGTTTTCTTTTGTTATTCAATAATTCAATCTGTTGTTAAACAATAGGTTTTATTTTTTGAACAAAAGAAAGGTCACTAAGGTTCCTAATAGTTGTAATAAAAAAAAGCAAATAGGGTAATGGCCTATTCATATTAAATTCTAGGCTATGTTACTAGCAAAATATCACAACACTATAATTATAATAACTTTAACAGTAAATAATAATATCAATAATAATAATAACAATGATAATGATTCTAGAATACCCTGCCACTACAGTAACTTATTACTGTGTATTCCTTGTTCTATAAAAATAGATGCACATTACAATCAAGAACAAAAGATGGTACAAGTTGGCAGGGTATTCTAGAATTGCTCTCAATAAAACAAGATTTTTACAGTGACAAATTATTATAAAAGTACTCTGAAAAAAGTATTATTATTAACAATAATTCAGACACTATTATAATCATTCATATTGACAACTTTTACCTGCAGGCAAGGGTTAAAATATGAAATTTACTCTCACTTGCTGCAGGTAAGTGCAAGTAAAAAAGTTAAGCAACTCCATAAAATTATCAAACAGTGCAAGCACTCGATATCACAAGCTTTAAAATGTTATACAAATTTAACAGCAAAAATATTGCATGCACGACGGTTAACTGAGAATATGCCGACCTCGAAATAACTTGAATTAATAACTAGTATTGAACTTAATTAAAAAACGAAAAAAATATGCTTCCACCTTGAGATCTTCCTCATCGCTGGCCGTATCGGCTTGTGTACCAGCTGCAGCATCAGAATCGCTCTCAACCTCATCTTCGTCCGCTGTAACTAATACATCTGTAAGTTAAAGAGTCAAGAAGGCAAAACATCAATCAAAAAATGCCACGTCTCAACCAAACTGGACTCGATGTCCCACTATATACAAGCACGCCGGGTGAAAGCTATGTGCTCGTAGAGACGATTCTACTTTAAAGTAGTATTTTAGTAACAAGTGTATCCTCAGTCGATTAACGTGAAATCACTAACCGATGCAAAGATGGGTCGCAAGTGTTCCATAAAAGAACAAAGGGGTTATCCAAATCTAGAAACCACAATGTAAAAAGAGGATAAAACATCCTCTAATACAATGTAGACTCATAAATCGTTTCACCCAAACTTGCTAACATCTAGAAATCGGAAAGCCTCATTCCAAATGCCTAAAGCATCATAGGACACAAGCAAGGTAACAACTTGAAAGTGCCTTTAAAAGTTATCATCAAAGAAAAAAATCACGAAACATCCAATCCTCACCGTTTCCAGTAAGTAGAATTAATGAGGGCAAAACCAGTAGCAAAAGAAAAATAAACTTATGGAAGAATCGAAACATCTTGATTTAAGTTTAATTTCCTTTGCTGAGAAAGGATGGAAATGGATTTCCTGACTGTGTTTTGAACACAATCAGACCAAAATGGCTTCTCGAACAAAAAGGGGGACACAGCATTGAGCACACAAACAAAACTAAGAAGTCAGCGGCGTACTCCATTAAACACCAGGCTCCCGAAACAAATGTCCTTCACTCGGGCAGGAACAAAAAACCCGAAGTTAGTTTGACCGGCAAACTGAAGTAGTATTATTTCTAGCCTTTATTCTTGCTTTTCACTATGTTGATCAAAGTAAAGGTAAGAAGCAAGTAGATTTTCGGTTAGTTCAATGTAAGATTTGATTTCAGATCGGTCAGCCTATTAACCTTTGTTAAAATCTTTCTCCTGTTTTTCGCACCCACTTCAAGACCTTGACAGGGAAAGAGGTAAGGGAATCACAATGACAACTTTAACCTTTACATTTATGTTATTGGTTTTACCGATAATCTGGTACTTATTTCTGGTTTCTCTTTCCTCAGATCGAAATCGATATTGAGCCAACGGATAAAGTTAGTAATTTGTTTTTATCGTTTAACTTGTATGTACTATGTTTTTAGAAAGCAATACAATAACCTCAGCTCGAGAGTCATTTTTGACAGTTTAATTTTTGTCTAGTTCAGTCACTTTAAGTGTTAGTGTCAGTGTTTATGTACTTAATATCTTGTCGATTTTGAATTAAGATCCCAAGTTGGTTTTTGCTCCTTTGCTAAACAACAGTATTTGATCACAGATCGAGTTCGAAAGGTTGGTTTTGAGTTGTACTCTTTGTTAGAAAAGATAGCCACAAAGTTTTATCAGTTGCGTTGGTTTTGGTAAAATACTTCTGTTTTGCGGTATCTACAGGTCGAAAGAATAAAGGAAAGAGTAGAAGAAAAAGAGGGAATTCCACCCCCTCAGCAGAGGTAAATGTTGTACATTGTAACACACAACAGAAAACAGAATTAATATAAGAGACTTTCTCTTGAGGAAAACCTTCACATATACTAGTACATAAGGAGGAGTTTAACACTAATAACCTGCAGGTAGTGAAGTTTTATAATATGGTTATTATTTAATAAACCTACTCGGGTTGAAGGGTTATGACATGGTTATTAGTTCTAATAACATAAATCTAAACTCAATTTTTTTAATCAGTTACAGTTAATTTTGTTGTTTAATTTTTCAGGTTGATTTTTAGTGGCAAACAAATGTAAGTAGAAGTTGGTTTCCATTTCTTTTATTAGAAGATCACTTGTTATACAGAAGAGCATTTTTTTTGGTGGTTTTATAATATAATATTTTGCACAAGGTTTCAACAGTAACTGGAAAAGGCAAAATTTTGAAAAAAAAATCATGAAAATTTCACGAGATTTTCTACTTGTGAAGCTTAAGTTAATATCATGTACCTCTACTCCAGAATTTTTTTTTATATGTTTAAGACCATCTGCTTAGTATTACAGAAAACTTTAATAATAATTAAATAATTATTTATTATATGAATAATTTACAAAATGGCAAGGTGATTGCTAAGGGAGCTGCCATCTTTGTGTTTGCAATCAACCTCAAATTGCAGTTTGTTATCAAACAAATGTAAGCTTTTTGTTTTAAGTTTCTTAAAAAGGAAAACGGTTTTCATTCTGACTACTGGATAATTTTACAAAAAGTGCAAGCAACAAAACTGTTCAAACAAGGCCTTCATCTATGAGACAATGTTAAACTTTGAAATGATAATTGTAGAACACAGTGATCCATCACACAATTTCCTTTGCATGCCTTCTCGTGGAAAATTGTTCCCAGCCCAAGTGAAAAATTGTCGAAGGCCTTTTCATCAAACAAAAGTCCCCATCACTCAATAAACAAGTGAATTATTATATTACACGACTGTTCCCTACAGGAATAACTTAATGCAATGTAGACCATGCTTACTGTGAAAATTACCATTACTCCTGATGATGACTTTTTAGTCGAAAACGTTAGTGTTTTGAGTTTTAATCACAATTCAGCTTCAAACAATTTTAATAAAGAAATAAGAATTTTTACAAGAATGCCTAACTAAAGAAAACATCAGAATTCTTACAGGTAAACAGATCTTGAACATTGTGTGCAAGGATTACAAAAGAGTAGTTTTGATTAAGTCATCCATGCACAGGGATATCAAAAGAAAAGTTCAGAGCACCTCCTTGTTTCTGATGTAACCTGTACAATTCATGCACATCAGTCCTGCAGTTAAAAACAATGGGCTGAGTTTTTGATTGTCCGTAAAAGATGCAGTAAATCAAATGATTGGTCTGTGTGAACCCAGGGTTTAAACTCAGGCTGTAGTTAGTGAAGTTTAAAAGCATTGGATAAATAGGCCATTTCCGAGTTACACATTGAAGGACTGTATGTAAACACAGTTTTTCATATGCCCTGGCTTTCTAAATTCTTAATTCTTTTGTAAAAGAAATATTGAATAGTTTCCATGTTTACATAACAAGATGTGAGAACTTGGGAGGCTCCAGTTCAGTTACTTTGGAGACCACTCTTCTGCCTCACATAGTGGTTTTCTAGGATATTATTTTATTTGTGCTTGTTTAAGTTAGGTTTTTTTATGACATTTTGACTCAAGGAGTCACGGGAGAACTGACAGTAGGTCTCGAGGTCCCCTTTGAGGCCTGCCACCCGGGACCTACGTCCTAACGTCCTTATCCGAGAAAACGTGAAGGACTAACCGTTTGCAGGTGTTAGAGCAAATGCAGCACCTTCTCCTCACTTATTTTAAGACCCCAAGTGATGGTCCGGCACCGGGAACCGAACCCGGGCCTCCCGCACAACAGACTGGCGCCTTACCAACTTGACTAACCAGGTGGCAGTAAAGGTTGTGTAAACCTTGAAACCATTTCATATTTTTCCATTGTTAGATTCTTTTTTGTCTTTAAAGTGTAAAATGAAGAAAAAAATTATTTCATAGACCTCTGTAAACGAGGACTAGCTGTGAAAAATTTTTATCAAAATTTTTTGTGGTTCTGGAGATATGAATGTTTAATGTTTTCCAATGATGGTGTCACTAGTAGTTCCTGAAAAATTTGCATTTTTTAATTCATAACCTTGAATGAATTTGAGCCAAATTTGGGATGGTGATGTATCTCAAGGTAGATAGATCATTAGTTAGTTAGTTAGTTAGGCCCTTAGCTCCTCCTGGAGCATAGGCCATCAACGATTTCGTCCCTCCATCTCCTCCTGT
>JAOBAT010084908.1:0-18680 GCA_026413305.1 Hydrozoanthus tunicans
TATTACCACATGTGATTGATATGGGTGGCTGATACGCTCTGTATTTCACCGATCTACTTTGTAAATATCGAGCTAAGCATGTGATAAATATATTTTTTCGATACACCGACACAGCATCATTTTTACAACGCTAGTTATACCTACAGAATTAACAAATTTGAGAAGTTGATATGGTGTTATATGATTTTACCGCCTTTAAAAAATTTATTGTTAAAAATACTGTTCATCATCTAGCTAAACGTTATTCGAACGCCTCATAGCTGTCCGGTACGAGTTACATCTTTACTGTTTTTGCTGCCCCAATAAACAGCTTGGGCAGGGAGACACACAGCAGCACACTCGGCCAGTGTACCTGACAGAGCTGTCCGGCAAGGAGTGTCTGGCGGTGTCCTGCGGACACTACCACTCGATGGCGTTGTCCTCCGATAACAGGGTGTGGACTTGGGGCTGGGGGGTCCATGGACAGCTTGGTTTGGGAAATGTTGAGGATGCCGTTTTACCTAGTCACGTGTCAGCCCTCGCGGCTCATGACGTCATACAAATGGCTGCTGGATACTCTCATTCTGTTGTTCTTACTTCTGAGGTGAGTAAATCGTTTTGGGGTTAACCGGTAAAAAGTACAGCTACCTTCTTTTTCGGAATGGTCCTTTTTTTTACATACTATTTATAAGTTTATTTAGGAGAAAAAGGAATCAAGATGTCACTATACAAGGTTGGATCATCTGTCGTTTCCACTCGAAAGACAGATGGCTTTTACACAGAATTTCACCTTCCTTTTCAACTTGTATATGATGTTTCAATTTTTCAACAAATGCCAAAAAAGATACTGCAATACCTTTCCATTTACAAGTGTAAATATACCGCTTTAGTATTAAGATTAACCAGTTTAGAGAGAGAGACTTTTTGCCGCTCATAGGGACGCCGAATAAAATTTGTGTTTCAGATAGAGATCATTTTCCGAAAGCCGGTTCAATGAACACATTAAATTGTTGGGAATGGTCAATGAAATCCTATACACCTATTCACTCAACAAAACGAGTACTGTGATTGGTTGATTTTTGGTCACGTGCCCTGATCCAATTCAAATGTATCCCGAACGGGATAAAATTGCGCAGTTGTTGTTGCCCGCCCACTATCTTTGTTTGTTTGTTTTTGCTGTATGGTTGTTTAAGGGAAAATCTAACAGGGATCGTACGGGCCCTGGAAATCCTGGAAAACCCTGGAAAATGTTTGAAGCCCTGGAAAACCCTGGAAAATTTTTGAAGCCCTGGAAATCCCTGGAAATTATTCATTAAGCCCTGGAAAATTTCATAGAATTTTCTTGAAAAAACTAGATTTCCCAAATGATGCATTGTTTTTCGGTTCAAGTAACAACTAGGACTCCAAACTTAATTTTTGCATGTCGTTATATTAATTCCAATAAATACAAATTTTCATGACATTGATTACTAAAACGTTGTTTAAACAGGTGATTTTGAACGTTGATATTTTCATTCTGGAATTAAAAAGTCCTGGAAAAGCCCTGGAAAAAATAAAAATACAGCCTTGGAACACCCTGGATTTTTTAAGTTCAGAAGGTGTACGAACCCTGATCTAAATACATAACAAAGAACTTAATGTATAGATCCTCGGAAAACAAGTTAGTTTTGTTTTCCTAGAGTCGAGTTCTTCCCGAGAAGAATGGGGAAAACAAAACTAACTGTTTCCCTTGGGACTACTATACATTAAGTGTATGTTCTTGAAAAGGATACACGTGTAAGGGTTTTCAGCCCTATATTTCAATCCAAAGACCGGAGTTGAAGCGTTAGTTCTATAACTATTTTTTTTCTTTGTAGGGAAAAGTGTTAACATTTGGAGCAGGTTTGTCGCTTTTTTTTCATAACATCAGGGACTCTTTGCTGTTGTGGTCAGTTTTGTAGTAGTTTTGTGTACTAAACTGATCGCACAATACATGCAAACATACAAACAAATGACAATCAATAAGAAGAATCGATTATGTGTTTTGATAATGATCTTCTAGCTCAGTTGTATTTAGTTGAGTTAGAAGATAGTTATTAACAAACAAGAAAAATGAAAGATGAAAGGTGTTGTTTTAACATTAAAATGTTTCGGGCTCGATTTTGGAGCTTGAGAAACTTCAATTCCTGCAATGCAACAAATTTTCATTTGTACTCCCGTTTGTATTCCCTGCTCTGCACAACACGAAGCACTCTTACGGAGAAGCAACCGACTGCAGCATTCATCCATCTGTACTTCCATAGTTATTCATATATTTTTCGGTTTGAGAATTTTGATTTCCAGAAATTTAACCGTGGAGTATTTTCAGTTTGTTTGAAAACCTTGAAATTATACGTTTGTGCGTCGATGTTAACAGCGAGTTTATAAGATTTGAGAAATCCTTGACTGTAAAACGTTTTAGGTCTCGAATAAAATTTTTGTTAAGTGTGTGTCCATTTCAGCAGTTCAAATTCGATAATTCTGTACAGAAATCTAACGCCAAGCGATTTATTTTAATCTTTTCCACGATTTGAATTTCCTGCGCGCCGCCATTGACCTTTCGTAATAATTCCTGCGATAATTTACGAATACGATTATAAACAAGATATAGTGATTTTCAACAATTCGAGTTTGGTAAATCTTATGAGTGTTTGATTTTTAAAACTTCGATTGACCGCACTGAACACTTCGAAACCTACAAAACTCACCACTTCTCGGTTCTCTTAACTCCTGAAAGCCTTCTTTCCTCGTATAAAGCAGCTTCCATTCCTCATATGGTTGTGTCTCTTTCCAGCCTTGTTCGTGGCGCTCTCTGCCGTCCAAACACTATGTTCTTCCTCATTATCAATGTTAATATTTATCTCTGCTCGATGTCTCTTTTGAGCTTTTGCTAAAATCTGGGCACATTTCTTCCATATTTTGGTCGGTTTAATTTCGCAAGGCAAACTGAAACACAAGACCGATGTCTACGTTTCCCGCCATGCGCCTGCAGTTCAAGGTTTCGGCCAGCGGAAGGAGTGAATCAAGAGGGAGACCAGTTTAGCGATATTCAAACCTCTGTAAAAAAAGTCGCGTTTTATCCGATTCGAAAAATTTTTTCGGCAATATCATTTTTTTGTTCCGTAGAATAGCTCCCCAAACTTAGCCCGATTCCTTTAGTAGCACTTTAAATTGTAGTGCCAGTCTCCACAATCGATGAATACAATAGCAGTGACCGAGAGGGAGTCTGGCACTGCAACCGAAGTACATAATATTTCAAAATCGCGGCGTACTGTGGATATGATGAACTAATTTACTTGGCGCAAGACTTATGTACAGGATTATTAACTTTGAGCTGCTGATTGGTACACAGACTTAACAATAGTTTTAATTGAGACGAAGAATTTTGTACGGTCAAAAATCCTTTAACTAAAGAATAATTGTTTTATGATCATCATCAGTCATAAAAAAAGTTTGGTTTTGATGACGTTTTTACTGTTAGCTAACAGTACAGCATTTGATCTCCGATGGGAAACGAAAAACAGTTCGATATGACGAGAGTGCGGATTAACCAAATTTAGGTCAACTGATTTTAGTATCTAATATAAGATCAAATTCTAGGGGAAGGAGCTGTATTTTGTTAGAATAAGCGGGGGTTTCGAAATATACATGTTCGAATTACTGGGGCTCAACTGTAACTATATTACGGGAGTGGCCCACATACGCTTGACCGTTGCTTAATTTATTAAACCTTCCATCGGTTTTTAGCTCTGTATGGCCAAGTTGGTCACGGGTCCAGTGTCAAACAGCCGCTACCAAAAATTGTTGGATTGTTGAAGGACGAGAAAGTTTATCTGGTGTGTTGTGGGTCGTTCGAAACGGTAAGATATTTTTACTACATTCAGCAACAATAACAATAGTTTAATATCTTTGAATTAATACATTACATTTTTACCGCCAAGTCGGCAAATGGCTTAGCTAGTCTAGGCCGACTGTGCGGGGGACGATGTTTATGAGAAAACACAAGTTTCTAATGTGCTAGCTAATATCGAGTTACAAAGACATTTAAATACTATGAACAGGATAATAATTGAAAAGAAAGAATGGAAGATCGAATTTGTTTCATTTTTTTGTTTTTCAGATTTTGCAGTTAAATATTAGAAGTTATTACTGAGTACTGAGTATCGTATATATGTCAGGATAACAGTCCTTTGTTTCAAGTATCTGAAAAGTATTTCTTGAACTTCTCTTTTGTATCTATATTTTGGTAATTCCCTAACGCTGTTTTCTAAGCTATACCAAACCTGAGCTCGAATTCTTGAAAATGAGCTGTTTTGTTGGTTGAGTCTGGAGTACTTAATATAGTAGTTACTGGACAGCGTTGTGATCATAAAATACTATCCTAAGCTGGGATTTTGCCTAAAAAGCAACTTCTGTCACTTTCCCCAGTACAAAGACCCACCCTGTTACCAGAAATAGTTAGCTTCATCCTAACTATTTGCAAGATGTCGACATTAATGAAGGTAGATACACTGTTAATGACCGGATGAAACTAAAATTCCTAAATCCGTTCTATACCAGCGTATTAAAGCTTTGGTTTAAAAACTTCATACGTATTAAATTATTTGTAAGAACATTTTGTTGCTTTTTTATGATTCTTCCTAAACTACTCGTATAAAGATTTTTTTTTAAAACTAGCTACAACAAATGCCTATGACTTTACGTCCTCTCATACGACAAAAAATGGAATGAATAAATATTGTTTTCCCTTTTAGATTGCAGTTACTGAGGATCAGAAAGTTTACAACTGGGGGAGAAATCCGCAGTACTTTAAATTCCACGTGGTATGTTTCTTAGTGATTCTGTTAGCGCGTTCGACTCGTAATCTTAGGTTCGCAAATTCGAGCCCCTGTCAGACCACTGTGTTGTGTCCTTGAAGGAGACACTTTACCTGACTTTCTTCCAGTCGACTCAGCTGTATAAATGAGTACCAGTTCTGCTGGGGGCTAACCTGCGATAGATTCCTGTCCAGGGGGAGTCAAAGACTCTTACCCACCTAGCGCTACAGAAACCGCCGGCCCAGTGAGCCACTTAGGCTCGTGAAAGGATTTAGCTTATTAGTCTTCTTGTAATTTATTTTAATATCTTATATGCAAGATAGAGAAAAAGAGACGACTTAAGATACTGTGAACCATAAAACACCATTTTTGTCAATGGTAAACCGTCCAGACCCAGTTGTTTTGGTGAATTCTCCCAACTATAAAGCCCATTCTTTTCACTGAACGGGTTTGGAAGAATTCTATACTACTTTCATTTGTAGTAGCTCATTTCCAAATTTCTTGTTTTGTATTAGTTGTATAAGAAGAACCACCAGGACAGTTTCGGTTTTGAGTGCTCTGTGTTGATTTTCCCTTCAAACCCGTTTGTAATTTGGCAAGGTTGAAATTGAAATGCAATATGGTGTGAGTTAGTTCTCACAAACAAAATGTCGCTTGTAGGATTGTGCACGTGCATATTTTAGGTAATGTTGTAAAGAGTTCATTTAGTAACTAGAGCGAATGTTCAAAGAGACAGGAATTTCGCACTAAGAGGCAGCCATTGGAAACAGAGTTTGGTACAACGACCTCCCACCGTTTTGTTCCAGTGGAAATGGAATGCAACCTGCCATCAAAGATAAAACAGGTAGGCGAAACTGAGACGAGTTTACTGCGGAGGTCTGTCACTGGGTAACCCTCCCCACCCCCTTCAACTCCTTGGAAAGATTGTTATAGCACAAGAAGCAGTGTCTATGAGTTCCAGTATCTTACCTGTCCAGATTTTTTATATGCAAACAGAATGGTTTGTGAAGTTACGTTATCTGTCACGTTCACTGTGAGTTTTACTTTCGATTCAGTGAAACACTATTCAACGTATGGCTTCGTCTTCAAAGGATGTGCATGCCATACAAGGTTGCTGCTAGTAGTCAGTGCTTTTTAATCAAGACTTAGTTCTCATGTGACAATCACAACCATAAATAAAGCAAAGTCACAGTTTGAGTATGGTTTCATTAGACTGAAAATGAGGCATTTGGGTCAAATTTATCGACTCACGTTTGTGTTATTTGGCCAGTTTTTAAAGTCTTTAATTTTTTTTCATATTTTGTTTAACGTGGCAATGAACATTAGCCGAGGATAGTTTTGTGTATGTGACCCACTATTTTCGTTATTTTATTACAAAAATAGAAATCTTGTTTCTCACATTATGTCCTCTCACAAACACGCAACCTTCTCCTCCCAAAAAAACAAAAGGTGGCTTTCAGCCCAGGCATTAAATGCGATTTGAGATTACTATTTTAAGATTGTTACTATTTAGTCTGTCATGACCGACTACGAAATTAACGTCAGCGTTACGCACGAACAGAGAAAGGCACGGACGTTACGGAAAAGTTTTCGGACTCCCCAATTTGTTTAAAAAGTTTCAAATGTATGCGGATGAGGACTCAAAATACTTATAATAGTCGGTAAATTTCTTCCAACAAATGCGTGGCCACATCGCTTTTTTTGCAACGCAAACTGACTTGCAAACCAGTTCATAAAACCAGTTCAACTAAAGTAGAACTTACGCTTCTCTCGGCCGAATGCGAAAAAGAAGGGTTCTGGCCACGAAAGTTTAGTGACCGTTTGATGAGTGACAAGAGTCCTTTCGATTACATGAGGGCTTTCATGCCTTAAAAAGCTAGAATTTAACAATATCACTTTTCCCCAGATCCAGTGTGGCAGTATGCATTACGTGGCGTTAACAGAATCTGGTGAGGTTTGCACTTGGGGATTTAATGATTATGGCCAGCTGGGACATGGTGTCAAGAAAGAACATCAGGTAAAGAACAGACAGGTGGTTACTCGTAGTGGTTTAGATATGGTATTGTTGGTGATGATGACGTTTTGATGATGATGGTGAATAGGGCGAGTGTAATAAAGATGTTAATCTTAGTGGTGTATATGATGGTGTATTATGACTCGATGATGATATGTAGTAAAGTTGATGATAGAAAGGTTGAGATGATTGTGGACACGATGTTGTTATTGCTGGTGATTATGGTTCAAGTGCCTATGAAATGAAAAATATGGGTTATTTCAGTGGATAGATCTTGCTTAATGAGGAAAAGCGGTAATATGGCTTTCGAGATATTTACATTTAAGGTTTTCAACTGATGACGTCACTAGTGGGCAGGCAAATTTCTATATTTTTTAATTTGCCTCTAATTTTTGACCGTTAGATGAGTTTGAACCAAACTTGGGTCAATAATGTATCTCGAGGTAGATAGATTTAAGCGTACCGATGTTTTTATTAACAGGTCGTCCCAAGACTTGTCCACAAGCTTCAAGGCAGACACATCTCGGCTGTGAGTGTTGGGGCTGAGTTTTCTGTTGCTATGGATACAGGAGGGCAGGTGTTCGTGTGGGGGCGGGCTGATGCAGGACAGGTAAGTGGAAAGTACCCTCTGTTGATAAATTTCACGTTTTGAACGAGTACTAATAGAATGATTTCGTTTTAGTACGTGTTTCCAAAGTCAGTATGAGTAATCTTAAACATGTGGTTCCGTTATAAAAAAGGATAACTCCTCCTTCTTTCACACCTGAAAAAATTCAAATCTGCCTTACGGACATTCCTCTCTAAAGTAAAAATATTTTTTATTTTTGAATTAAAGAGTTTGTTATGAAACATTTCACGATAAGTAACAGTGTCTTTTTTGTTACAGAAAAGGAAGTTTACTTCTACTTTAATATATTCCGGTGTTAAAATTGCTAAGTTTTGGTTTTCACGCTCCGACGATAGCTAGATGGCAAATGAACTTGTTCCTCTTTAAACGGGAAGCTCGTGTTTAAATGGGGAAAAACAACCAAGTTTTGTAAGCGGCTCTAGATTTCCCAGTGAAGGCGAAAGCGAGCGAGGTTTATGATATCATTCTAAAACTACCTGTGAGAACAAAGGCGTTAGAAATTTCTCGAGCTCCTGAGGATTTAAGTTAACGTCCAGAGGAGAAACCTGTTCGCCTTTTGCTCTCCTGCTAGCACTGTTTGGTACCGTAGAATTCCAATCTGTCTATAGCCCTTCGAGAATATTAGGCTTTTCTTTGTTTTGAAACATGCTTCGGCAACTTCAAATTCCATTAATTCCAGCTAAAAGTCAAAGTTCCACAACTTCCTCCGCCCCCCACCGCGACCACCCCATCCCCATAGGAAAAGTCCACTTAAATCAGTCAAAGTATCATACTAGTTTCAACTGTCTTTTTAACACCTTTGAGTTCCTTGATGTTTTCTTCGTCACATTGAGTGGCGTTCCACTATGAATTCGCGCTATTTGCATTGTTAGAGTACACTTTCTGGGGTTGGCAGTGGGGACTGCCGAACCTGTTTGAAATAAATCGTAATATTTTAAAGTTTGTCACTGGTCTGTAACCTGCTGCCACGCATTTTAACTCCAGGGGTCGTAATTTACCGTTGTAACTTTGGTTATGTCATAAATTTTTTTAGCTTGGCCTCGACGTAGGTTCGCTTAGTTCGTCAATTGGCAATAAACAGGAGGCCCCGTCACCGACCATGCTGTCAAACCTTCCTCAACTGAACAGAAAGCTTTCCACCTCGTCCGAGGTAGGTGCTAATTTGTAGTTTGATACATAGCCCAGTATAACACTAAGCAAGGGATTAAAATAGGGCGATATTTTCTAGCATTCAAGAACTTTATCTTTACAGAGATTGACTTCCAACCCAAACTTTTGTCTTCGTAAATTGCGATCTCGGCTTGTAACGGCTGTGCAGTGGTCGTCGACTCGTAATCCTAGGGTCGCGAGTTCGAGCTCTGGTCTGACCACTGTGTCGTGCCAGCTTGTTTCAGTCAACTCAGCTGTATAAATGAGTACCAGTTCTGCTGCTGGCTAACCTGCGATGTATTAGTGTCCTGTCCAGATGGAGTCAAAGAATCTCGTCCGCTTAACCGTTAGTCTACGGAAACCAGAGATACGCGCCGGTTTGATGGGCCTTTTTGCCCCCGAAAGGATTTAGCTTTTTCGTTACGGAGACTTTCTACAATCTGTGAATGCACTTATACTTGAGACAGCCGTTGCAGACTTATCTTCATAACTATTAATGATTGGTCTGGATTTGAAGTCAAACATGTTACACAGAACAAGTCAGTACAAAACTTGTTCGTGTCTAGAGCGACAAAATTTGGAAAAAAATGGATAAAAAACACTAGTCTTTTTTAAATACTAGATACACACTCAAGTGAAGAAAATACCGGACCCTTGGGCGACCCTTGTTCGGCCATAACACACATCGCTAATTTGCTATGTTGCCAGCAGGGCGAATACCCGATGGGGTCATCACGCGTGACAAGAATACATGAGACGCCCAGCTCGAGCATAACACTAATTTTTTTTTAGATAAGTGTGTTGAAATATAACTACACTACGTGTGTGTGTGGTTACTTCTCCGGTATTTGTTCTTGTTCCAGTCTTTCTAAGCCTCAAAAAACATTGATTTTGCGCTAGTGTTTTCGGTCGGGTTTTAAACACATTTGAAACGGCGTACAACCAGTTCGTATTCATTCTCTTAGCTTACGCCGTTATAATTTACCAACTTGCCCTTTCCTTTTGCCAATATTATGATTTAAGAGTAGCTTATAGCAAGTCTTTTGCAATCCTTTATATTTAAAAAATGTGTGTTAGAAGTGTACTTTAAAATTTTAGAGTTTTAAAACCCTGTAAAGAAGTTTCAGTGAAGTAGTTACTGGTTCAAAAAATCCCATAGAGTAGAAACGGGACAGTTAAGGTTTTGATTATCCTAACATTTGAATCAGCTGAAAAAGCCCAGAAAGTGATTTTTTCCTGTTCTGAAATATTCTGTTCCGTTTACAGCATACCGTAACTGGTGAAAGAAGCCTTGACATAGACTGGGACCTGCCTGATTTATCTTCTATAGGTAAAAATCGTCTGTACTTGTTCTTTCTTAGTAAACTTTTTCTGAGTAACTCTGTTGTGACTCGATAGCGACTGAGTTGCTGCAAATGTAATGCAAATTGTGTTGTATCGTATTGTGTTGCACTGTTTTACTCAATTGTATTGTATTGTATTGAACTGTACTGTATTGTATTGTATTGTATTGTATTATATTGAATTGTATTGTATTGTACTGCATTGTATTGTATTGTACCGCATTGTCTTGTATTGTACTGTATTGTTTTTTACTGCATTGTGTTGTATTGTACTGTACTGTTCTGTATTGTATTTTATTGCATTGTGTTGTATTCTATTCCATTGTATTGAATCGTTCTTTCACTTTATCGTTTCGTGTCGTGTTGTTCGTATTGCATTGAACTGAAATTTTACTTGAAAGCACTTTTATAGTGTTATTTATACATTAGGAGCGTCCGTGTGGTCATTCTTTTGGTAATTTTCAGTGGTGAAAACTGTTTCTCAAAAACTGTTCTCAAGAACTTGCATGCTTTAAAAGTTCAGATCTTTATGTTCAGGCCTCGCATAGCGCGTTACAGAAACGTAGAAAAGGTGTATTAACCGAATCGTGGCTGTGTTTGTGTCTAGGAGAAAGCAGTAATGCTTACGGCAGAGAAGCCCTTCGGGTGGCCCTAAACAGACTACAAGAGCACTACGACCCAGAGACAGTACTCAGGTATTCAGCTGTCGCAGTATTGATGATACTACCCGTATGGCAAAAATGGCCGTAACAAATAACCTCGTGTTAACTTGTTTCGTTGTTACATACTTGCTTTGGACATCAATGATTTTCTTCCTCAATCTTGTCCAGTCTTGTGCTAGTCTCTCTAAGGATTGGGTTAGGGTTAGGGTTAACCTGAGACAAACAATTCATCTGCTATGTCCAAACACAGATTAGAGTTGTTCAAAAGACGATTATTCCTAATCCAGGGTAAATTACCACGACAACCAATAGGCTATGTTAAGAGTTAACCCTGGTTTAAAGTTAATCGGCTTTCAAACAACCGGCCCAGCGTTGCTACTGTTACTGTAGTCATTAATAATGATACTTCCGTTGTTACCTAATATACTTGATGTTTTTAAGGCGTTGCCTCGAGATAGACGACTACCTCAGTGCTTCGATAATTGAAGAAAACCTACAGTTCTGGCCAGAGGTTAGTTGATCTTTCATTCGTTGTATCTAGAGAATAAAAACTCTGCTTTTTTCTATCGAGCTGTTGGCTGAAGCAAAGAAATGTCCCCGAAGAGAAGCTGATTGAGAACAAATTTGAAACTTGGATGGGGATGGCCGGGACAGCTAATTAGCCTCTAAACGGACCAAGGTTTAATACCCGAATATAGTTTTGTAGTTTTTGAGCTTGTTTAAAAGACAACAATGGCATGATTTTGATTGGCTCTAACAATATTTAGTTAATATACTCCTTGCCTGCGCCTTTTGTTTCTGTTTTTTAAAGACTCGATACTGGGAAATTATTTGATAAATGAGTATTCGCCGGAAGCAAGTACAGGGAATCACTGGAAGCCTTGACCAATTTCTCAGCCGAGGCCTGTTTGACTACTGAGGTACAAAACAATTTGGAGTTGTTGAACTCTTTTGTATGCAGATGAACGATAAATTTCACAACAGATTTGTGATTACCAGCGTAAATGAAATAAGCAACATTCCAAAATGGACCACCCCCCCCCCCCCCCCCAAAATGGCGGCTGTACATTCTACCACGATGCATTTCGGAGCTTACACATCTAAGAGACTACGGCAAGATGACAATTGGTAAAACTCTTCCTTGTACTAACAAAAAATGTATGCTTTAGCAAACGTGCGTACTGATAAGAAGCTAAGACAAAAGCCCTTTGGCGAACGCCTGATTATGCGCGCCTTTATTTGCTGCATGTCACATTCAGCGCAAGACGATTTCTTAAGGTATTTTTCAAACCGACAGGTAATTTTTAGGGTAGGAAGTTTTGGGGGACTTTTCCGGAGTACCGGGGGGTGCATTGGAAGAGTGCCTAACGGAGTCGATTCTGATCAACAGGATGGCGCTTCTTACATTGAAACTTAATGTTAAATTGGAGATTGTTTGTTTTATTACTACGGCAAATACTGTTATGGTAATCGTCATTCTTGTTATTACCGATTTCAGGCTATGCGTTATAGGCTCAAGTTCTTAAAAACATGTGTATCACAAAAAGATCCATCAAGCTCTGCGCTCCTGGTTTGCCGGCAGGTTACCCAGCAGTTGATAAGGTTTTTGTCTGGTTTAGTGCTTTTTAAGTTGTTATTAGTAAAATAAATGTTTGGTAAACGAAAATAAAACTTATATAATCTGTAGGGACACTAAAGTCACTTGAAAAATATATCCCCGTTTACCATCAAAAATTTCACTGATGGAGGGCGCTTTGTTGTATTATGTAGCCTGCCTGGCGGCTGTTTTTTAGTTGATAACAAAAAACAATCGAGTGAGCCGGCTTGAGACTTGAACACGCGAGCGAAGAAGGAGAGTGGCTTCCTCGCTCTCCCTAAGTCTTTCTTTGGCTCGTGCCTTTAACCTCCCGGCCCGCTCGATTGAGTTGACACTTTGCCTCTACCCTAAATAAAAACAGCCGCTACGCAGAATATAGATTATGAAAATACTTTTTGTTCTATATATTTCGTTAATCGTTACCGTAGAATTTCGAAAAAAAAGGTTGATGGATGAGTGGATTGATTGATTGATTGTTTGATTAACTGTTGATGGATTGACTGATTAACTGATTGATTAGTTTACTGAGAGGTTGATGAATGGGTGGATTGATTAATTGATTATTTGACTGTTTGCTTGATTGATTAAGTGGTTGATTAATTGATTGCTATATTGATTGATTAATTGATTAACTGATTGATTTGTTGATGTATGGTTAAACGATTGGTTAACTAACTGATAGACTAATTGACTGATTGATTGGTTGATGAATGGATTGATTGATTTATTGATTATTTGATAGAGTGAGTGTCGCCAAATGTTTCACCATGTTACTTGGTTTACTTCCAGAAAATTCAAAGAAGCAGGCGACTCTCCCCAGGAGCTTTGCCAAACCAAGACTTCATTGTGGGTGCTGGAGGAGGTAAGGACTCAACTTCTTGATGGCTGGTAAAAGTCAGCCTTGTCTTTCTTAGGGGGGATTACAGTTTATGCTCTGGAAGGCAGTGTCGGTACAAGCACCAAACCGTGCGTGATCATTCTCGAGTGTAGCTTTGGTTTTGGGACAGTTTGTGGATTTTCTCCCATCTATTAAATTCAAAGTCGTTTTTAAACATCTCTAAAAATCCCAAATATCAAATTTGTCTTTAGAATAACCAACCTGCTCAGCTAGGATTTTTGAATCCTATTATAAATAAAAAGAACATAACGCGCGTTCTGAATGGCTGTGGTGATGCACTCTAAAAATGAATAACGTTATCGTGGAGATTTATCGGCTTGTTTTATAATACGATTGTTTTGTAATTTCTCTAGGAACTGAGGTAACTGTTAGCGTTTTCCAAAGGCAAACTTTCTAATAAAATTGAGTATTTTTCGTAGATTCGCGACAGTTTAAATTCAAACTTCACGCTCTTTGCTCGCTAGATGGCAGATGACGTGTAACGTACATGTTAGGAGAATTTGCCGTGTAATTTTTTACGGACGGTTCGTGACTTTCAACTTTTTTATCAATTCTCCCAACATTCCCCCCCCCCCCCCTCCCCCCCCATCGTGCAATAAAAATTACACCGCACGAAAATGCGTTTTATTGCTTAGTTATAAAGTCCTTTACTTACACTGTTCATCGGTAGAAACACTTGTGAACTTTTAAGTTAACTTGCGAGAAAAGAAAAAAGTGCGAGAAAAACTCGGCTGCGGCCGAACTAAACATTAAACTATTAAAACTATTTCTGAACACAGTGCACGCGTTCATTTTATATTTCTATAATTAAGCAGGTTGATTGAATGAAGGATTTTCAACATTTCAAGTATAGCCGCTGGTTTCTACTAGGAATTATGGGTAAATGTACAGACCGCCGTGTTTTGCGTAATGTTGGATTGGATTTGTTTTTTTTTGTTTTTATTCCAAGCGTAAATTTTAAGTGCATTAAGAGTTTTTTTTGTAATGAAATGTGTTGACGGGAGAATTAAACCAAATGGAGTTAAAAGCCAATTGACTTGGTTCCAGGTTTTACGATTTTGGTGCGAAGTGCACCTGCCTCAGGAAGAACTGGAGAATTTATTGACGGATCATCTGGACGTGTTTGGCTACCCGCTCAGTCTCATCTACGTCAGGTTATTGAACTATTTTACTCTTACATTCAACTTCCTTCCACTGTATAACATTGGTTTGAAACAAAACTTTTATCAAAAGGGGACATGAACTCTAAAATCAACATTTTTTAAATGAAATCCTTCAAGATGTTGAGAATATATCTAAATTTTTTTTCTTGTGTCGCGCTGGTTTTCCGAGAAATTCTAGTTTGTATGTGCGTGTTTTGGGTCGTTTGGGGTCATTGAGTGTGGGCGCTTGTCGACTTGTCAGCGGAAAACGAAGGTAACATAGGTTATGGGGAGCGGACGAGCGCGTGAACAGTTTTTGTTGTCATAAGCTTGCTTACACAGTCAAGTTACAACTTGCGTTGTGTGCGATATCTCACTCCAATGATGATTTTTTCAGTCCTAGCCAATTCTTACCCGTATCTGACGTCATAGCCTCACTCTCTCTCCGCTTAACCCCTATTTCTGAGCCGCTGGTACAATGCGGCAAGTAACGTGTTTTAAACTCGAATTTGTCGGAAAGTCAGCGCGAAACGAGAATTTTTTTTTAATATCGTTTTTACACTCAGTTAAAGATTTTGTTTGGCAAAAGTTGATTTCAGGTTTCAGTTTCAAACAGTTGTGCATTGCGCATCTTTACTGCACACATTAGAAATTTTGAATTGTTTACACATTTTTATCACATTCTAGTGAATATTGGGCTCTCGAAGACACATCAGAAAAGATAGTTTTTTAACCATATATGGGGCTTTTTGTTTAACTTGTCCCAGTCTCCCCTGCGAAATGGGGAAAACAGCACATGTTTTGCCGGTTTTCTTATTATTTTTCCTAAACAAGCATGGGTGCCCCGTAATTTTTTTTTCGTCAAGCAATTAAGTTTCAACAAGGCTCTTTTTTAAGAGCAAAAATAGGGAAAATCTCAGTGTTGCAAATGCAGAAAAATGTGAAAAACATAGACGAGATTATACTGTTTCTTCAGGTACAAGAACCATAGCAACAACAAAAAATATATGATGAAAATACCTCCTTTTCAAAATTTTTTTTCTAAAAATTACAAGAAAATTATTCTCCTAGTCCAGAAGAACTCTTTACGTTATCTTCCTTTACTTCCCTTATGCTCCTCGATGCCGTCTTGGTTGGCAACATTAGGAAATATAGTTTCAACTTTAAAAAAAAAATAGCCCTGGAGGGAGTATTTGTGTCAATCATATCTCAAAAGTTAACATAGGCACACCCCTTTTTAATACCTTTTTTGCAGTTTACTTTTAAAGATTGAAAAATGGCGAAAGTTTGACAAATATCTCAGTGTAGGTTCAATTGCAATGGAATGACCTTAAGTCTTTGTCAATATCAGAAGCACGAATTTTATAATTCTTTGTGTATAACTAACGCCAATCGATTTATTTTGATTATTTTTACAGTTTGAATTTCTCGCGGGCTGCCATTGCCAGACCCTCTCTCGTTCGTTGCTGTTGTACTCATTAACAATGGACACTGATCAAATTAAATAGGTAAAATTGACGCCTTTTTTTTTATCACAAACAGAGAACCTGCCATTTTTGCGGCGGAAACACAACACACCACCCAGCAAACTCCATCAGGCCAGAGTTCTTCAGCTCCAGTCAACGGCAACGGTATAAATACACCCGACTTCACAAGACTGCCTTTTAGTGATCGATTTCTGTTTGAGGTAATTTGCCGTGTTTATGAACAAGTAGATCAAGGGGCGAGTTTCGCAAGGTACGAGGGAGATCTGACCGTAAACCCTCGCGAGGGAGAAGACAGTAATAGATTATCACCACGCTTGTCTTCGGATGAGAGTCCGCTGACCATCACCTCGTCAAAAGTACCTGCAGTTCGGCCAACACGCGATGATCGATTGTGGCAAGAAATCACGGAAAATATCAAAAAGGACCTGAATAAAAGAACTTGCATCACACTTTCCTTGACTACAGCCGCAACCATTGCAGCCGCGGCGGTGTCACAGCGGAGGGAAATACGAGAGTATTCCGCTGACCAGATACCAGAGCAGGCTCCGGTGGATGTTGTGGTGTTTACTTGTAGTCACCAGTTCCCAAAATACTACTTCAACGACATAATTATACCCGAATTTCAGCAGCGGATGCGAGATTTGGTGCTTCCGCTACCTCGGACAGCAAAACTGCTGATTGGTTACTATAGTAACCGAGAAGGCTTTCTCCCTGTAGCCTGTCCGAGTTGTGTTTATAATTTTCTCAGGAAAGAACAGCTTTCGGCTGTACATCTTGAGAATGTGGAGTGTGCAAGAGCTAAACCCTGGGAAATCTGACAATAAATTTTGTTTAGGGGAGATTGCGTAGTCGGAAATCGCACATAAAGTCTGTCGGAAGCCTTTTTCTTGGGGAAGGGAGAGGGGGGGGGGTCCTCCAAGTCGCTTTTTGCCCTTATAAAAACTTTCCCTTAGTTCAAATATTTTCTTGTTCTTTGTATGGATTTCGCATTGTAGAAAAAAACGTTTTTAAAACCCCGTGCTTAAGAAAATCTTGATAAATCTATCGTTCAATAAAAATTTCTCAAGGCGCTAAATCGAGCTGTATAATATTTAGGGAGGTTATTAAAGGCGGAAGTAAACGCAGTGCGTTTATCCGATATCTCCGTCCATGGTTTGAATCTACAAAATCCCTTTGCTTTAACACAGATGGAATGAAGGAGAGTCAGATTGAATATTTTAAGAATTTTTGGATGAACTTTGAGTTTTATTTTACTTTTTTTAAGATAGGTAGTTTTAAAGAGTTTTTTGAGTTTTTTTTTCGGAAGTTTAAAAATTAGTTTTAAAGTTAATATTTGATGTAAGTTCACCAAACCGCTCAAAACAATGCTGTACTAGTCCCTTGCCAGGAGGAACGGTTTGCTGATTTTACTCAAATTTCTTCTTATTCAAATATCTTTTTCAACTTCCTCACTATCCACAAAAGTTTAGGTTTACTTCCGCCTTAAGCAACGAGGTCTGCGGTTTTATACAAAAACACGATTTTTGACGTCTTTGTGAGTAGAAAAAGAAAGTTACTTTAATAATACTCACCAGAAATTTGGATGGGTATGCCGCAGGACCTTCACTAACCTGACCCAGTTTTACGTTAGAAATGACTTGATCTTGATACAGTGGGTCCCAGTTCAAGTGCCGGCGATACGAAGTAAAATAAATTATTACTACAGTGGATAGACCTTGCTAAATAAGGGAGAGCGGTGAAAAAAAATTGTCAAAATATTTTATGGTTGAGATCTTGAGATAACAACATTTAAGACTTGCATCTAATGACGTCACGAATGGTTTCGACAAATATGAATTCGTTTTAAATCTGCCGCCAATCCATAACCTTTGGATGTATTTGAGCCAAACCTACAAAGATGATCCATCTACCTCAAGACCGACAACAGCCCAACCGTGGCTAAAATACATCCAAATGTTACGGATTGACAGCAGATTTAAAAAAGCGCAAAATTGTCGGTACCACTCATGACGTCACCAGATGAAAATGTTGAATGTTTTAATATCTCACTCCTAATTTAACAAGGTCTATCCACTGAAGTAATGTAATTTCAGGCGATTGAGTGACTTAGGAACGAATTATACAGAAATCGATATTTCTGCGGCACGGTGCCGACAGTAGAGATTGGGTGCTAAATAGAAGAAATGTATTGTGGGTAATAATTGGGTATATAAAATGAATAGAGGACGTGTTGCGTCAACCTAGGCTCTGACTCCAGAACTGTGCGCACACTGAGAAACATTTTTAAGTAAAATGATTTTTCGTACTAGTGCAATTGTTCACTTTAAGGTTTTGCCAAATCATAAGAGAGTGATGTAAATGATTGACTTTGTAAAATTAGGAATCCTTTAGACCTCGGAGGAACGTGGCACTGCACTGGTTCGAGGAATACGTTTCCATTTTTCCCAAGGGTTTTTTTGGTTTTTCGTATCCGGCAGTGATCGCAAGTTGTAATGTAGATATCGTTAAGAGGATTGTGTAACACTCAACGAGTCAAGCCTGCTCCACCAAAATAAATCAAATGGGTTTTGTCTGTTGTGTAGTGGAGCAGAAATATAAAATTTTCACTACATATGTACTTAAAAACATTAACCTTGGGGCAAGAAAACTTAACCGTGATAACGGGGTGACCGTTTTAACGAGGTTATTCAATAAGAAAGCATAACGCCATTAGACTGGCGGACCAAAAAAGTGACCGTTATGACGAGGAGGCCGTATCTCTAGTAATACTTCGACCCAGTTCAAATTGTTGAAGCCAGACAGCACTGTACAAAAGTTTGTAAATTTTATAAAATTTCATAACCTGTTCCAGACAGTCATACTCTGGACAGAAGCACATACCCGTCTAGTCAGTACATGTGAGTATACCTTCCAAACCCCCCCCCCCCCATCCTCTCCGGTTGGCTT
>JAOBAT010084919.1:0-18679 GCA_026413305.1 Hydrozoanthus tunicans
ACATGTTCTTAAAATATCTTAGTTTTACTGATTATAGACAATATAAAGAATACATGTACCGCATGTGGTACAATTGTGTAGTATAGAAGTAGTTAGTACTGACTTTCTTGCTAGTTTACTTCAAAAGACATACTTGTAATAACTACAGTTTGTGATGTAAAAATGTTATCTGCGAACAAGAAAACACTGTATAAATTATTTAGTTGCAATGGGTTATCATCATAAATTAATGTTCTTCACCTTTTCTCAGCATCAACATGTTCTTAATATTTTCTTACATTTTTGGAAAAAATATATTTTCTCACTTATTTGTAACGCCCTTTATAACGCCCTTGACACCACAGGAGCGGGTGCTATGCCGATCTTCATCATGGTGACCGAGTTCGTGGGCGTGCGCCATCGACATGTCAGCGGTAACGCCCTGTGGTTCTCTTGGGTAGCGTCGCTACTCAGCCTTGGTGGCCTCGCCTACTTCATTCGCGAGTGGCGAACGCTCACAATAGTGATAGGAGTACTCGGATCCACGTGTATCTTTCTCTGGTGGTATGTTAAGTTCTGAGCGTGAATTAAAACATTAAGCTAAGCGAAACCCTTTCTCGAACCAAGTAGTTGATCAGGCTGGTTCTTATTTCTATTTTCCGTAGTTCTTTCATAGACTCCATTGCGGTTGAATTAGCTTTGGTTTTAATTTTTGCCTTCTAGAAAGAACCAAGTGTGTTTTTTTTCTAAGAAGCTATCGTCAACATCAAAGTTGTTTTCGTTTTTAAGATTTTGAGAGACTTACTTGCAAAGGTTGAGGTTCTTTTTGCAAGGCTGGCGAAGAAGAAAGGGGGGAGGGGGGTCGAGGATGGGCCTGGGTCCCCAACTGACAGATAGAGGTGTTTCTTTTGAAGAGGGGGCGCTGATTCAGTGTACGTCTCCAAATTCTCCGGAAAAGTTGTCCTATTTTACGTTTGTATTTTGGTGGTTATTGGATGTACTTGGTGTTAGATTCGTTTTATTTATACAATACACAGGTTTGTTCCAGAATCAACACGCTATCTGCTCGTGAAAGGAAAATACACTGAAACAGAACAAATTCTGAGAAACATCGCAAGGGTTAACAAAAAGGAGTACCCGGATGTTCAGCTGGTGCAGTACAAGCAACAGAGGACAGGAGACTTCAGAGATTTGTTTGGCTCTTGGAAAATGGCTCACAAGACACTTGTGTCGTGGTTCTCTTGGTAAGAAAAATATACAGTCAACAACGATTACATATGACATTGACGATAACAATGACATTGACGATGATGATGACGATGATGATGACAGGAACGAAAACGATGACAGTGATGATGACAGGGACGATGACGATGACAATGATGATGACGGGGACGATGACGTTGACGATAACAATGATGATGACGGGGACGATGACGTTTACAATGACAATGATGACGACCAAACAATGATGATGACGGGAACGATGATGATGACGGGGACGATGACGATGACGTTTACGATGACAATGATGATGACGGGGACGATGACAGTGACGATGACGATGATGACAATGGTAATGGCGATGACGGTGACGGTGACGATGACGCGGACGATGATGATGACAATGATGGTGACGGGGACGATGACGACGATGACGATTACAAATGCAGTGACAATGAGGATGACAGTGCAAAACACCGTGACAGTGACAGTGGCATTACCAAAGAATTTCAACTCATTGCAAACATGTTGTTTTACCGTTAACATAACTAGTCGTTTCGCCCAAAGCCTTTCGCCCCTTTCTGGAGACGCTTCGCCCCACATTTGTATATTGACGTTTATTACTCAGAATTGCAGTTTTAAAGATCTCTTTAAAGATTTTTCATATTCTCATGTCCCAGGTTTGTGAACGCGATGGTATACTATGGTGTTATCCTGAGTTCACCCAGTCTGGGGGGCGATATGTATCTGAATTACACAATAACAAGCATTGTCGAGCTACCAGCATATGTAGCGTGTATCTGGTTGATGGGACGGTAAGGTTTTATCTTGAACTAAAGTTTGAATTGATTTAGTGTCCGACATTAGGGTAATTTGATAAAAACTAATCATTGTAAAGCGCTTTAATAAGCGCCTTTGAGCATAAGGCGATATATAGGTGTATCACTTTACTTTCACAAAGTAAATAACTCCATTTCTTGCATGTGTGGTGTGCCTCACTATATTGAATCAACTGATGGTTTAGGTGTAAAACTTCGCCGAAAAAGAGGTTGTAACAATATTTTTTCTTAAACCGAAAAAAGAAACAAAACGAAAACCGCGTGGCGTCTATAAGAAACTTTATTACATGGCAAGTCAAACTCTTAGGGCCAATAACCAAATCCTGGACGCTGATTGGTCGAAAATCTGTCCAATAACTTCCCGTACAGGACCCGGAATATATTGGACCAATTTCTCGTTAACGCGCGCGCGCAGCAATAGTTGTTTGTTCTGTTTTAGTGATCTAAAACTGAAGCCATGTAATAGATATCTTAACAACATCGTTTGCTTGGTCTGTCCGGGAAAATTTCTGCCCTCGGTCTTTCGCACAGACTTCGCTATGATCGGTCTGTACTGTGAAACGGCTCGGGTAAGTGTTTCCCCGGAGAGACCTTGCACTCGGTTATTAAGATATTTATAATAAAGTGTTAGAACTTATTACGACTATTCAAATTTTAGTGATTATGATGTTCTTAACTGATCTCTCAGTAAAAAGTTGAACCGCCGCTTGGTACAAAATTTGAATTTTGGGAGGAGTTATTCCTTATACAAGTCCTTGTTGAAACTATTTACGTTTTTGACAAATGCCTAAAGGCACACACACGTACATGCACGTATACTCACTTGCACTTGACTACGATTCCTGAAAATTTGTAGCCTTTAAACCTGTTTCTTTTTCAAAATCTTGTTTAGGTTTGGACGCAAGAAGTCTGTTGTGTGGGGTTTGGTTTTTGCCGCGCTGGCCTCAGTTGGCGCAGTTCTATGCACTATGTACGACCCATCGAAGGATTCGGCCGATAAAGACAAAGGCTTTTTGGCCGGTCGCATCATTATGGCTTGTGTGGCAAAGGTGGCCGTCTCCATCTCCTTCGCTGCAATTTACCTTTATTCGGCCGAGCTGTTCCCAACTGTTATCCGGTAAGTAAATTAACTGACATATCTATGACAGCCTTAATCAAGGGTTAACTACTATGGCAACAAATTGGTTTTAATAAGAGTTCACTGGTTTTAAGCGAACCGACTTTCGAACAACTCGCCCCAGATAGATAGATAGATCCCAACTGTTATTCGGTGACTACACGAGTTGACATATATCTGTGTCAGGGGTAGGGAAATACTCCCATTTACTACTGAATACTTTTTAGATTTTCATGCGCTTTATTGAAATATTCCTTATTCCGTATATTTTTGAGGCAAATATACATTATTTTTCAACTTCGACCACGCTATTCGTTATTCCGCTTCGACCTTCTGTAATATACAGATGATGGATAATAGATAGATAGACTGGCAGACAGACAGACAGACAGATTATTACAGGTATTATTAACGGACAAATATTATTGTTGCTACATTACCTATTTTATCATTAATTATTCTTCCCATCATGATCATCAATGATCATTATTATCACTATTAAAACATCATCATCCCTTCTCCTTAGGAGCGTTGGTATGGGTTCGTCCACAAGCGCAGGCAGGATTGGTTCGTTTGCCTCTCCCTACATTGCCAACCTGGTGAGTTCTTTATCTCTCTTTTTTAACATGCAAATGTTTTGCTCATTTCTTTTTTGTCACACAAAAGCATTTATAACGACAGATTTCACATTAATATTAGACACATAACCTTTCTGTAAATCACATGTCCAGCGTTGTTCGTGCGTCGCATACGTGTTGGGTTTTGGCGGGAACTTTTCCCGCCTTTCCTTACAGGCTACTTTGTGTCTGACTGTACTTATCAACATGTCTGTCGTGATTGGTATATTGAGTGGATGTAAAACCATGTATTTGTTTTTGCTTGCTTACTTACTAACAAAGTCGGCGCTAAAATAATTTGTTTTTTTTTATTTCATTAAAGAACCGCATTCACCCACTGCTGCCGTACGCCATCATGGGCGGGTTTTCTCTCGTCGCGGGAGGGCTATGTATGACACTTCCAGAGACTATGAACATGCCGCTGGAAGAAGTTCTTGATACGAGCGAAGACCAGGAAGAATTAGATGATTCAAACGGAAAGGAAAAAGGAACCATTGCTGATGAGAAAGAGGCCCTTGTCGAACCTAACGAAAACAAGGATGGAGTTCTTCACTTGTCAACTTGTTAAGGACAACTAAACTCGATCGTCTACGACAAAATTAAAACTATTTTAACAGCAATAAATTCTGGAGTAAGAACAAGTCTAGAGGCCATAATGCCTCGTTTTTACTATTGTGAAATAAGCACCATTTTACAGAAAGAAGCATGTTTAGTAGTTCTAACTTAGTAAATAGCTAATGAGAGGACTCGCCGCTGTGTGAATTCATAAACTATGACATCGTTAACGTGACTTTGTGATTGTCTACTTTCTCTTCGTTCCATGCCTAAGGTTGTATCAAGATCTTTGATTGCGAAAATACGCATGCGTTACTCGTTCCAAGTCCACCGCAAGGACGATTTTACACCGAAACGAGTTTCTATTCTCCAATTACACGTTACAGCTGCGAGACTTTGACCCGAAATATAAATCTTGTTCCAGACCCTTGCCAGTGTGTTCCGGTTTCGTGCTTTCTAGTAATATTATGTTAGCTGTTTTAAATAGAAAGTGCATGCTGGTACGTTGCAGTGGTTAACTTTGTTTTGCGACAAAACAACACAAACAACAACAACAACATTTTTTTTATTTGTACCTTAGATGTGATTTACAGAATTTTAGTTAGTTTAGCTAAACTTAGAGAAGGTACTAGCCCTAACAAGTAACTGAGAAGCTAAAAAATTGCGAGGTAGATTAATTTAGTTGTTGGCGAAGTATTCATCAAGGTGACCATTGTTTAGCGACGTATCTAGAGGAACAAAACATGCTGTTACAAGTCTTTCAGCTGAGAAGCTTTACCAGGAAATTAGTTTGGTATCGTTGCCTCGCTGTACGACTTATCAGCAGTAGTTATCGAAAATCAAAATGCTTGATCGGTAAAATAAAAGTCAATTACATCATTTCGAAGGATCAAAGCGACACTACTTTGTGTATAACAGAGCTTACGTCGACCGGCGACGGTTTGATTTGGTTGGGTTAGCTTTCATCTCAGGAAGCAAAAATTGACTGAATCCCAATGTTTTTATGATTTTATTTCAATAGTAATATCAATAAAATCAGCCAATGACATTATATGAAGCTACCTCAGGCAGATGCTTGCTCCCCCACATCTGGGACAATCTGCTGCGTTAACGTGTTTGTAAAGCCCGTGACCGCTAACATCTCAAGAATTCCCACTTAGCGTGAACAAGGCTCCGCTAAGGAGTCGATTGAAAGCTTGCTATTGCTTTCAAATATTATTGTTGCGTATTTCAAAGTTAAATCATTTTTGAACTGAATATGAAACTATCTCGTTTTCTCGCAACTTCGTCGCAAAAATTTCCAATTGCAAACTTGCTTCTCAGTCCAAAATCAGGTGGTTACCGCTGTGTACCACGTGTTTACAAAATCCAAGCCGCCACCATTTATGAATAAGATCTATGCTAAGGGTTTTTTGCGGTTCAAATCGAGTCGTTTTCAACATTGTGCAAAATAACTACTTTTCAAAATGAGCAAAACGATCACTTTACAAGCTTACAACTGATTCAAAAGTTAAAGTAAGTTTTCACTTTTCAAGATACTTTTAAGATTTTGAAACTTGAGGCATCTTTACTTATGCAAGACTGGTATTGTCATATAAAGTAAAGCTAATAACATCACAAGTGTGTCTCGTAATCAGACCTACTAGTGCCAGTCCCCGACAAACTTGCTTCCCGGCTGAGATTCAAATTAACCTTGTGCTTACAGTGAGATAATTTTCTTGAGCGTCTGCCATTGTTATGGGGTTCCTCGGCATCTGACGACAATCTTTCGTAAGTACTCCTATTATTTTGATCAAAAGGATTCGTATGAACCGTTATTTTAGGTTCGCTTAGATTGTCAGCAAGCTTTTGATTTGAATCGAAATCTATGCTAAAGTAAAAACTCTGGTGGCGGCTGTGGAGCGTATAATACCCCTCCTTGTCGTCGTACACGCTAAACGTTTCAAGCAAATCCGTGTCAAGGTCTGTGGTGTTAAGTGTTCGCGAAGAGACTGGGGTCGAGGGTGCCATTGCGCTGCTGGAGTCTGAGTACAAGTCGTCAGTTGGCACATAGTGGCGCCAGCGGCAGGAGTCCGCTGACTCGGAGCTGGTCGTTTCCAGGTCCCTACCAAATGTACCTCCCCTGCGACATAATACACAAAGAGTCACTTGTCATTTATCCGAGGAAAAAACCAGCTCAACATATCTTCTACAATCCAAACTGTTGCAGCTTACCTGCTCTGCAACTGTAGACACGGGTTCAAACCACGTTTTAGTAAACACGATTTCATATATAGACGTGAAAAGTAAAGTGGTGCATTTATATAGCGCACTTTCCATGCTCAAAGGCAATTCACAATGATCACTTTACCTCCAGCGTACCCGAAGCACGTATAGGCGCAATTGGCAACCGCTTCAAAGCGGTCCATGTGTGCTGGTACTCATTTTACCGACTCCGGAGAAATGGAAAGCTGAGTGGCCTTTAGCGGGAAAGAAGGTCGCCCAAATATTCAACACTCGACCAGGCCGGGGATCGAACCGGGATCGAATCGCGGACCTCAGGGTTGGGAGGCAGAGGTCTTACCACTGCGCCAACCTCTCCGCTAACGTGAATACGAGATCAATTTTTCTAAAGACATTTTTGTTCCAAAAGAAGGTTTGAAGCGTTGTTGTTATAAAGGCTTTAGTTTAAATCAGTTGTTGACATCTAACAACACACAAAAAATGATACAAGACATTGGTAATGCTAAAATGAGAATTATTTGATCAAACAAAGTAAAGCAAGATTTTTCCATCTCGTTCAATGAAAATAACGGGCTCAAAATGGGAGAATAAGCCAGCTCGACATATCTCTAACGTAAGCGCGCATCGGGATAAATGTAAAATCCATGGAGCGGAATGGAAATTCATTATATATACTATTTCATTTTATCTCTCAATACAAAAATGAGAGCGAGTTGCACATTACCCATAATTCCTAGCATATAAATACCTAGAAATGCCCATAGGAACGCATAGAGAAAATCTGTAAATCTTTTACAAACCCACACGGTGTTGTTAGTACAAGGAAGAGTTTCGTCTTTAAGCGGTTTAAGGTTCGCAATGCATTGTGGTAAACATACAGCCGGTCAATTCATTTAGAGGATATTTTCTTACTTGAGCATGCGCAGCTCTGAAAAGAAAGATAAGAAACGGCTAAACTTTGGTAGAAAGACAGACGTTCGGGAAAGTTAATACTGAAATGCTGATGGTTTTATTCAGGACAATTCCATGAACTTGAAATTCTAGAAAATGGACAATACTAACGGGAGTATAATAAACATGTTTGGACTATTTTTTGGCGGTTACTCTGTAAAGTGCTCTAGAAATCATTGACTCCATGTTGTTGCAGTTACACCCGAGTTGTTGTAGTTTTTTTATCAAATCCAGCGTCAAAGGTCCGTTAACCATTACTGCACTATCATTGCCCACTACGAATAGACACATATTTTTGGCGAGGAAGGGAACAACAACAAAGTAGGAAAACATACAGCACCTTTTTTCGCCTTTCAACACAATCGTCCGGAAAACTAGTTTGAATGCCCCGGACGGGACTCGAGCCCACGTCTCCTAGTCGGCGCGTTCAAACCAATTCAGTTTTGGGAGGAGTGTTTTGGATGCTATATGTATTTATACGTCACTATATTATTGACAATATTATGTACATTATTAACACTTACATTGCACTAGCCGCTGCTCTTCTTTTCTTACCCTGTCTCCTGGATGAACAGAAAAAACGTATTTACAAACTGACTACTTAAAGCCAGCTTTAGAAAACTGTATTAACTCTAAATTAGCAAACAAATTTCTTGGGAACAGGTTGCACATCGTTTTCCCAAGGTTAGTAAATCCAACATCAAAAAAACCCTAGAAGCTACCTCTTTGGTTTTGTTGTTGGCTTTTTGGTGCCCCAGGGGCCCAACTCAACTATGTTTATGACGTGTAGGGGGGGGGGGGGGTTGGGTTTAGGTACGAAATTTTGCTCGAAGGGATTTTTTGGGGTCTGTGACTTACGCCGGGATTTTTTTGGGTTTGCAATTTTGGCCGCGATTTTTTCTTTTGAATCTCGTAACTTTGACTCAAATTACCTCATTAAATTTGGGGATTTTTCGGGCATGCTATAATCTTGCGTGGTTGGGTTTTAAGGCATGGACTTACTTTGGTACATAAAATTGATACTCGCTCGAACCATTTGGGGAAGCTGACGTGTTATACTAGCCCGCGAATCAGACACCTTTCCTCTCACTGGGGTTGGGGCCTGAACCCCAGTGAGGGAAAAGGCGTCTGCTTTCGCGAGCTAGTATTATGGCGGCTATAATCACCTCACGCAAGGCGCCGGCGGGTGACAAAACTTTCAAAAATGGCCGCGTCGCTTTTGGTGAATCTTTAGGAGGTAGATTTAAACTTTTTGAAAAAGAACATAAATTTAACGCCAAGAAATTTGTTTTCGTCAGCTCACGGTTTTGATTTCCTCTCGCTCCGCAATAGGCCTTACTCATTTACTTCTTACTTATCAGATTTACTTAAACTTCGCCGTCCAATCCGCACACTTCGCTCTTCTGAAAAAACCTTGTTACAGACCTCCAACCGTCCTAACACAATCTACTATGGCGAGAAGGCGTTCTCCTTCTCTACACAAAAACTTTGGAACTCTTTAACTGAGCATATTAAGTCAGCGTCGACCCTTTCATCTTTTAAGACTGCACTTAAAACTTTTCTTTTCCGCTGTCATCTGACTCATGAACAGTAGTGTTTACCTAGTTATAGTTTATCTGTTTTTACATTTTTATTGTAGCTAAAGATATTTAATATTTGAAGATTTTTTTTGTTAGCGCATTGAGATTTTGAAATGCGCCCATCAAGCACGTCAATATTATTATTATTATTATTATTATTATTATTATTATTATTAGGCCTTATGCATGTTGACGTCAAACTAGTCAATTTCACAGCCTCGTATTCAAGAAATAGGTGTGAGCATTTTGTACGTGCAAACCGTGTTCACGAAGATTTTTTTCATTTGTAGGCGCTTTGGGATTTGGTTTACAAAGTACTCACACTTTCGTGATTCAAAAGAGAGGCTTTGTGGTGTTTGACGTAAGCATGCATAAGGCCTATTTTGAATGTGTTTTGGTTGCAGTGCCAGACCCCCTCTCGTTCATTGCTATTGTGTTAATCGAAAGTTGAGACTGGCATTGGAACCGAAACATGCCATGTTTCAAAATGGTAGTGCGCGAGAAATTAAAACCATAGAAATAATCAAACCAGATAAACTGCTTGTGTCAGATTTATGTGCAGGGTTATCAAATCGTAGCTGTTGATATGGATACAGACTTGACAAACGTTTTATTTGATACTAAGAACGTTGTACAATGGAGTTCCTTTAACATGCTATTCTTCATGCTAGCTATTCTTCTACAAAATTGAGCCATTACACGCTCGGGCAAATAGTCACGTTGACCGCAGTGCTTACGCCATAAGGTTTGCAAATCTACATCTGAACCACGATCTGACCCGAGGAAAAGACACGAATCGCTCTCACTAGACATCTAGCAACAATCAAAGCACGTTGTTCTGTTGTATTTTATCGGTAATATAACAGAGCTCAGTCAACCTTTGCAAACCTTACACGTTACGGCGCGTCTCTCGACGAGGAGGGAACGAGGTTGACCATGTTTAAATCGATAAAATAAGGTATTTTGAAAACTCTCAAGAAAATATGATGAATCTGATGTTTAAACTATATTGAACCATTGAATTAAAAATAGTTGTTTCATGTAAATTTAGATGAAAACTCTAGAAACATTGTTTCCTTTATATATTATTATATAAATATTAATAATATGTTATTAATATATTATTATTATATTGTTCCCTTTATATATTAACTCAGTTACAAACATATCGTACTAGAATCATACCTCGCTTCCTTCCATATAATCAACGCAGCTATAATGGCCAAGCACAGCGAACATAAACAAATAACTGCAACAATTGTGACAACATCTATGAACAGTAAAAAAGGTAGTTCAATGACCAGAAAAGTTGCTGAACATCTCAACTTGTACATTACTTGTGTTTGGGAACTTTTTATTGGTAGTTCGTAATGTCTAGTGCAGTCGCCATAGTTGATTTAAAAACTAAATCCTTTCTCGAGCCTAAGTGGCTCATTAAACCGAGACTCGTCTCCGGTTTCAGAATTGTTAAGCGGATGAAAGTCTTTGACTCTCCCTGGACAGGACACTAATCTATCGCAGGTTAGCCCCCAGCAGAACTGGTATTCATTTATACAGCTGAGTCGACTGGAACAAAGTCAGGTAAAATGCCTTGCTCAAGGACACAACACAGTGGTCTGACCGGGGCTCGAACTCGCGAACCTGGCGTTCTGAACATTAGTGACACAAAATTTCCTTTTGTTTGAAAGCTGGCACAGTGTTCCGACATCTGTTTGTTTGACCTGCATTCAAACCTAGCTTTGGGTATTTTTGAGGTTTTTATATACTTTGTTGTAATAAGTTTGGGAAAATTTTGTTTTCATTTTCAAATATTTGCCTTGTTTGATTAATTCTCTTATTTCATCACCAGATCAAATACTTTACATGTGTTATGCAAGGAAATGTTAAAGATTGATAAATTGGGCTTAATGGGTTAAACTATGCTTACCTGTTTGAGAAAGGAAAGCAACAACTGGAGGATTCTTTACAGCGGTGTAGTTTGTAAACACTGTTTGTACCCGCACAACCGTCAGGTTTGAAAGAGACGGAATCCCATGATCCCTTGCGTTGACACTAATGCTATAAAGGCACATTGGGGCCAAGCGGCCCTCAACTGTCACCACGCCAGTATACTGTCCTATGGTGAACAAACCACGTGAACGGTTTTCACACTCAATTGTGTTACTATTGTTGGACCGACTAGCCGAACTAATTACACCAGTAATGGAGTAAGATACACGTCCGCCAGGTCCAGAGTCCTTGTCGGTCGCTCTTAACTGTGTAATGTATGTGCCCACTGGAGCTTCCGAGCTCACTCGGAAAGCGTAACTCTACAAATGGATCAAACACAAACTTAAAAAAAAGTTCGAATAACTTTTGCATCATTAAACTTCAGTGTAGATGAATCGTTATACAAAATCAAACTCAATCTTCTAGTTTGTTGATGAACGACACAAGAGTTATTGCACGAATGAATGTTAGAGCCCAGCGATGGCAGTAGGACAACCTTGTTCCCAGGGCTTTTGAGTCGGGTCCAACTCGATGGACAAGCCCTGGGACGAAAGCTGGTACGAGGAGTTTAGGGAAATATTCTAACAAAAGTTAAAATGTAACCAGTTAAAAATCTTTAAATTCAAACGTTCACAGCCTGAAAATCATACGAAATTATAAGCTCTTGGTTGCTCGTCTACATTCTTTAAAAACTAAAATATGTTAAGCACGCAAGATATTTGAACATTACTATGTGTAAACTAAAAACCAAAGTAAGTAAACAAAAAAAACTATTAGTAGTAACT
Organism: Hydrozoanthus tunicans; assembly: GCA_026413305.1. Classification (NCBI taxonomy): domain Eukaryota; kingdom Metazoa; phylum Cnidaria; class Anthozoa; order Zoantharia; family Hydrozoanthidae; genus Hydrozoanthus; species Hydrozoanthus tunicans. The sequence goes on from JAOBAT010084919.1 coordinate 11,860, forward strand.
GTAGACTTTGCAAAGTGCTGCTGAACATTTTTTGAGCTTTTTCTTTTATTGCAACGAAAGCCTGGCTTGTCGTTAGTTTTAATCTTTTTATACAGACGCTGGAGGTCGGCAATCGATAGTAAAAGATAGAACGACGACAAGTGCCGGTGTACCATGATACCTTGCGTGACATGACGTCAACCTACCATGTTACGCTGCAGGCTCGTTACCAGGCCTTTGCTCGGATAGGAGACAGATAGAACCTGTCCACGAAAACGAATTTGCGGCAAAAAGTTGCTGACAAAATAGAGATGAGTGTGCTGCCTAAATGTGCTCGTTAGCAAAAATCGAACTTTTTATACTAACTTGTAACAAGGCAGCTAAATGGCAGAAAAGTGCTTTTGCCATTGATAATTTGTACGGTCTTACCTTCTGGTTCTCGCTGCCATAGTGTATTTGATCAAAGACGGGAAAATTGTCGTTTACATCAACTACTGTTATCAGAACCTGAGCAAAACATTCTCGTGGATCCTTTGCGTCTTCTCGGGCAACAACAATAAACCTGTAACTCTAGAATAAGAGAGGCAATGAAAAGGGAGTTAAGATTACCAAAACTGCAGTGGTTACAGAATCCTGGGGTTATAAAAGAAAAGATAATTAACACACCTAGGTTTAAAATGTTCGTCAAGAGTTCATCTCAAGGAACTTAGAAACCTTGCAGTGCTTACAAATATCTACCTTTCACTGTATTACCAGTTACAAGTTACTTACTACAAAAGCAGGCAAAATGTCTGAATAGTTACTAAGGAGGAAGGGTTCAACTTTTACTCAAGGCCGAGAACCCAAGTTTTTTACTACGAGAATGTTGTATATGAATATACGTAGATACATATATGTAATACGTAGATACATTTTGCTGTCACAAGAATCTAGAATTGCAACTAGGTCAGCAGCATCGTTATTCCCGTAAAGTGGTTCATAAAATTAGTACACTGGCAAAGGGAAACATTACTAACCATATTAATTTAGAAGATACCAACTAGAATACCATTACAGCCGCTGCAATCTGATTGGCTCACCCAATCACAGTCTATTTAACAATTAAACAGACTATGAAATCGAGTTTTTTTTATCAGCTTCGCCCTCGTCGTCCATCAATTTAGAGAGAAAACAAGAACGAGTAGACTGACTGTTTTAGTCAAACTCTATTAGTGATCTATTGGAAAATTTAAAAAAAAACTAACTTTGATGGGTTTATTTAAAAAACGATTTATATTTAGAATATGACGTGCTAAACGTCACGCGCCGTCGCGGGTTTTCTTTACTCGCCGTCGATTGGCCAATAGACCACCCGTAGAGTAGCCAATCAGAATCTGAGATTTGCAATAGACCACTAGTAGAGTTTTTCTTATGAGCAATCGACAGCGACAGGCAAAACTGCCGACGTCTTTAAACAGTAAACAATAGTGGGTTCTTTAAATACTCGTTTTTATCGGTTTTGAAAATTCTAAGGTAAATTATTAGTTGAATTCTACTAAAACAATTAGACTACTCGCTGCCGTTTCCTATGACTCTGATGGTTAAAGTCTCGCGCCTCGTTGACTACTGTCTCATAGAAAACCCCACCTCGTAGTCTGGGCCCAGTTCCTCAAAACCCGATTAGTGCTAACCCAGGGTTAATTACCATGACAACCCATTGCTTTTGTAAAGAGTTAACCCTGGGTTAAGTTAATCGGAGTTTTGAGGAATGGGCCCAGATTGTTAAATACTTAATATACACACTTATGTGCGCGTGTACTTTACACTACAACACGCCAGAGAAAGAGTGGCATGTATAAGCCACTCCCAAGTACCTCTTTTTTCTCGTGGTCCAGCTCGATTCTAGCCAAGATAACCCCGGAAAGCGGGTTTATAGTGAAAGCCTCTCTCGTCGTGCTGTCAGTGAACTCGGAAAAATGATATGTTAGCTGCGCACTACTTCCATTGTCATTTTCACTGGCGTGAAGTGTTAACAGGGAAGTCCCCTTCTCGCTGTTTTCCTCAATGGATGCTACGTAAAGACTTGACTGAAACTTTGACTTCTCATTTTCTTTAACAACGTGAATAAACACTTCTGCCATCTTCGCGGTACTCAGAGACGGAACACCTTCGTCAGAGACGTTTATAAACAAAGTATGCTTCTTTTCCTTGTTTATTAACGGCTTGGTCAATGTAATAACTCCAGTTGAAGCTTCCACTTCAAACAACGAATCTTCGTTACCGGAGACAATTCTAAATTGAAGAGCACCATTGCTTGTGGAGTCTTTGTCTGATGCTGAAATTTTTGTCAATTCTGTTCCTACTGTAGTTTTTTCACTGACGGTAACACTAAATTTATCATGTAAGAGCACGGGACGGTTATCATTAGAATCTGTAACTGATATAACAACAGTTGTGGTTCCTACGCGAGGATTAGGTTGCTTCTCTTTTGCAATAACGTAAAATTGGTAGAAACTTTTTTCTTCGTAATCAACGGTTTTGTTGAGTGATATAACTCCGTTGCTGCTGTTGATTTTGAAAACGCCTTCAGGGGATGGCTCAAGAATGCTGTAAATTAACTCAATCCTGTGGCCATTTCCGTCGAGATCCGTTGCATGTAGCTGAAGTATTGGTTTGTCTTTTTCAGTGTCTTCTGAAATTTCCTTTCGATAAACGGAGACATCAAACTGAGGTGAATGCTCATTGATGTCATCTATGACAACACGAACCAAAAGGGGTGTTAATGTCATCAATGGGGGATTTCCTTTGTCTTGAACAGTTACAGTAAGATCAACACTAGGATGCTTTTCGTGATCCATTAATTCTGTTGTACGAATCACTCCAGAAGAATCAATCGAAAACAAATTGGTTGTGTTGTCTACAAACGAATACACCAGCTCTGCGTTCCTTCCTTCATCATGATCTACAGCAACAACATTGGTGACCGAAGTACCAACAGGAGCTGCCTCAGAAATAGTGACCACGTGGCTCCATGTTGTAAACTCCGGCCTATGATCATTTACGTCAAGAATGTTGATTTTCACTCTAGTATAAGTTGTATAGTGCCAGTCCCGCGCAGCCACGAAGAGGGTGTAGGATTGTTGTACTTCTCGATCTATTGGTTTTAGTAACTCGATATCACCTTCAAAAGCAATGGTGAGATATGTTGGCATTTGGTATAACAAACAAAGGCACTCGAAAACAGGTATGTTGATGTCTTTGTCCTTTTATAAATCAACTAATTTGGTACCGCGATAGTTTGTACAGGAAAAGTGGCCGGTATCGGTTTTAAGCCGTTTGGGGCCATGGCACTAGTGCGCCAAGGGGCGTGCGATACGTCTGTGAGTTTTAAACGTGGGAATGAATAAAACAAAAAGCACACGTTGCTTTATGGGAAACAATAATTTAGATTTTGTCCTTTAGGTTCCCACTTAACCACCGCATCCATATAACCTGAAAAACGGATAACAGCCTTGTGAAACATTTATATAAGGTACATCTGAACCTGTATGGTACATCTGAAACTGTATAGTAACGTAAGGTACATCTGAACCTGTATGGTACATCTGAAACTGTATAGTAACGTAAGGTACATCTGAACTGTATTGTAACGTAAGGTACATCTAAACTGTATAGTAACGTAAGGTACGTCTGAACCTGTATGGTACATCTGAAACTGTATAGTAACGTAAGGTACATCTGAACCTGTATGGTACATCTGAAACTGTATAGTAACGTAAGGCACATCTGAACTGTATTGTAACGTAAGGTACATCTAAACTGTATAGTAACGTAAGGTACATCTGAACCTGTATGGTACATCTGAAACTGTATAGTAACGTAAGGTACGTCTGAACAGTATAGTAACGTAAGGTACATCTAAACTGTATAGTAACGTAAGGTACACCTGAACTGTATAGTAACGTAAGGTACATCTGAACTGTACAGTAACGTAAGGTACATCTGAACCTGTATGGTACATCTGAAACTGTATAGTAACGTAAGGTACATCTGAACTGTATAGCTAATCTACAAGTGTATTTTAGTTTCATCATTTTTATTTCTTTTAAGTTTTATCGTTACTCGTACTTCAAAATAAAAGGTAGTTTAAAACAAACGTTTTTTACTGCTTTCAAACGGAACACCTTTGTTCCAATTCTCGTGTTCATCCGATACGTTAACTTGTTTATCATCATTATTATTATTATTATCATTATTATTATTATCATTATTGTTATTGTTATTATTATTATTTTCATCATTATTATCATTATTATTAACATATTTGGATCACGTTCTTTGCGCTTGGCCAACTTAGTCACTTACGTCTCGAGTTTTTCTCGTATGTGGTCTTCTGCTGTATTTCATAACAAATGTTCTTGCATAGTCTCAGAATGGGCTAGTGCTTCGTTTACTATGACTATTTCTTACCTGTCGTATAGTTTAAGTCAAACACACCGTTGTCGGATCGAGCTAACAGTTGATAAGTTACAACGCCATTGATATCTTCGTCTGCATCTACTGCTCTCAAACGGAATACCTTCGTTCCAATTCTTGTGTTTTCCGATACGTTAATTTGGTTTGTCTCGTGCTTAAAGACTGGGACATTGTCATTTTGATCAACTACAGTAATATTAATAACAGCAATCGTAGTCTCGGCGAGTTCCTCAATGTTCGAAGCCTCTATGATTAGCTGGTGAAAGCTGCTTTGTTCGCGGTCAAGAGGTTCTTTGGTGAATATTCCGAAATGATTCGAAGAAATGTTCGGCTTAACCTGGAAAAGCTTATTCTCGTTTCCTTAAAGGAAAAGAAAAAAGAAAAAAACTGTCAAGTATTTGCTACCATTTGTTGTAGTCACTTAAACGTTTAACACGTCCATGTTGCTAATCTACTATCATACTTGAAATTGTGTAACGATGGTAATGGGCTATGAAAACTAATTAAGGATTTAACCAATATCTTTAAAGTTCAGTTAAACAGATCGTATGCAATCACTCACTCAGTCAACCAACAACGCCTTCATCGATCTGGCATGTGTATTTATAGTTTTAATGATTAGATAATAATATCGTTAATATAAGTATTTTTTCGTTTTTACCAAAAATATTGAAAGCGTATCGAGGCCTTGCGAAATGCGCATCTAAGAACTGTAAACTTAACTAAATCTATCCAGTCAATCAACCAAACAGACTTGTTACAGACTTGATTCAAAATTGATCAAAAACAAACTGAAGGAGTGAAGGTTACCACTAATAAGCAACTGTGGGAGAGTTTCAGTCATTGCTATTGATGAGTCGACTGTTTGAAATAAAAATCCCTTGTTTAAGGTCTCGAAGGTGTTTAGATTTGAAAGGGTTTGTTTGGAAACATTATGCCATCTTAAACCCGCCTATAGGTGAGTGACCACTAAATAAGAAAAATTTGCACTGGAGGTTAAGATTTGTTTAACGGAAAAATTTACTGAGAACAAGGTCAGATAAGGCTTACACAATGGCATGCAACGTAAAAGGAAAAAGAGAAATGTTAATAGGTATGAACAAAAATAAAAAACCTGGAATACTTTAAAAATAGAGATTAATCAAATGTGACTTCGGCTTACGCATGAAGAGTGAGCTGTCAGACTACTTTTGAAATACATACCCGAAATGATCTTAAGCAGTATTTTTGCTTGTTTATTTAACTTGCTTTCTGCTTTTCCACTGATGTAAACAACCAGTTGCTCTGCGGCTCCGTTTTCCTTCACTGAAGTTGTGTAGTTTACTGCAGAGAGCAGTGGCTGCGAGTCTAAATACAACAGCATAAGTTTGATCATGCTAATCTGTAACATTAGTTGACCCAAAATACATTGAAGTAAAGTAACTCGTGCAGAAAAAAGGTCACTGGAGTTGAAAGGTAACTTAATTAGTTGCTTAGTGTGCGTAGCTGGAGTTCTTGTTGTTACAGGACGAAATACTTGCAAACTCGGTCGCCATGTTGGACGAGTGTAAGGAGAGACTCGGGCAAAAACAATATGGATTGCTTTGCCACTTCTTCCCCAACTCCTCTCGCCTCGTCCAATATGGCGCCCGGGTTTTTTCATTCCAAAACTTAAACTCACTTTGCCATAACTTAAAAACAAGTTTTCTCGATATCGACCGTCGAGTGCAACATCGATCTCTTTTCAACTAAGGTTTTTTATTCAATTAACTTTTTCATTAACAATACCCAAACAAATTTTGCATTTTTTAAGTCAATATCGTACCTTAATTAATCAACACTGTTCCATTTTCAGTGAATGTTGTATATAACGCAGTCAACACACTTACGTATGTATGCAGGGCCAGTATACAGTCAAAGGGTACCACTGTCAACAAATTTTGTACCGAACTTATTCAATATCGTGGCGTACACAGTTCATAACATGCTGTACAAGATTAGAACAACGTACTGTATACAGTGAAAAGATTTCAACTGTAAACAGCTATCCTACCTTACTGAGTCAATATTGTAACGTATACAGTCTTTAACATCCCGTACAAGATTAATGTCGTTCCGTATACAGTCAACAAGGTACCATTGTAGCGTACCATGTCAATGTCGTGCTGTACATGACGTACAAGATCAATGACGTATGTTGAATAATGAACTTGTCGATGTTCCCATTTTGTTGGTAGAGCTTTTATTATTCGCTTGGCTTTACGTGTGCGAGAGGTAATGGGAATCGTTCTCCGAACAAACCATGCGGTTTAGCAAATGCTTCACTCGTGACCAAGAAGTATACTTTCTAAGCTGTCGATGTTACCGCTTGCTCTAACCCTTTTTAGTTTCTGTTGGTCATACTGAC
>JAOBAT010084930.1:0-14520 GCA_026413305.1 Hydrozoanthus tunicans
GACTAGAAGCAGTTCATCAGTACTTCTTCAAAGATCTGTACCAAAGGCTGCATTTTTAGTCCTTCTTCTAAGCCCTCGTTTGTTCTACTTTTCCCCTCAAAATCCTTCTTTTGTCCTACTTTTAAAAGAAATTTGGCCCTACTTCTCTCCTACTTTTTCACCAGGGTGTGCTTGAAAGCCTGCACTCAGGTGCACAGCCAGTAATAGATGGGGGCCTAAAAGATATTTTATGATATGTCAAATAACAAATTATTAATAACTATGTCTGTGAAGGTTGGTGGCTGATGTTACAATTCTTGTTTGAATAATAAAAAATTGACCTCCTTTTTTTGTAGGAAAACATCAAGAAGTTCAAACGAGAAGCAGACAAGTTTGAAAAGTCAGAAGCATTTCAGACTGCTCAGAATCGGCTAACAATCCTAAACAAAATCAAGGTATTAGCAACAGCATGTTTATTTCCACAATATTCAAATGAATTATTTTAAATACATACAGTTCAATTAAATGTTGGTCCAAACATAATTATAGTGCCAGGTTGGGCACTCCAAATAAGTATAAGGAAGTTAAACTAGTCCGTCGCCCATTCTATCTTAAATGAGTCATTGAATATCAGAGTTTTAAAGAGTTAAGAGATTTGTTAATCATTAAGGTTTAGTAACAGTAATGTAGGATCTTGCAAAGATTGCAAATAAATTGCATGTCAGCTACATTTTGTGCAAACAGTATTTGAACTACTTATTTGGATGTGCGCATTGTGTTACTTTGTAGATTACTTATGAGATTTGTGAATCATTAAGGTTTAGTAACAGTAATGTAGGATCTTGCAAAGATTGCAAAAAAAATTACATGTCAGCTATATTTTGTGCAAACAATATTTGAACAACATATTTGGATGTGCACATTGTGTTACTTTTTGATCATATTTTTAGTCTGTCTCAATGACTTTTATAATTTTTACTCACAATCGACACATTTGTAGTGTTAAGTATACATGTACAGTACTTTTGCTGCAAATATAAAATTTAATCCTTTCAGCTAATTTCAATATATTTTTTTCTGACCTAAGTTATCTTTAGGGCCAAATTAACTCCAGGGCCTTTGATACATTGTTTCCACTGACACAAGGAAGTGACCTTTATACATACATTAACTTGATTTTGGTACACCTAGGATAAGGTTGATAGTGCTGCCACAAAAGTCACAGCATCAGCTAGGACTGTGTCAGCTGCTGCATCAGCTAAGCTTTCCAAGGTGAGTTGCTAGGGTGAACTACTAGTTGCTCAGAACCACTAAATTTCTTAGCAGGTTAAAAAGCATATATGAAGTGAAAAACTTTATAGCTTCAGTGGCTAGGCCTTGGTAATTGAGGAATAGCAGTGAAAAAATTTTGTCAAAATCTTTTAAGGTTCTTGAACTATTTACTTTTAAAATGTTCAGCTGATGACATCATGAGTGGTCCCAACAAATTTGCAATTTTTGAAAATCTGCTGCTGACCCGTAACGTTTGGATAAATTTGAGTCAAACTTGGACTATTTATCTATCTTCCTTGAGATATATCAGCAGTCAAACTTTGACTTAAATATATCCAAATGTTATGGATTGGCAGCAGATTTAAAAAAAATGCAAATTTGTCCAAACCACTCATGATGTCATCAGTTGAGAACTATAAATGTTAAAGCTATGGAAAGAGAGACTAGAAGCCAGGGGAATGCATGTTAATACGGGAAAAACCAAGATCATATGTTTAGTTAACTCGCTTCATGACTCTGGAAAACATCCTTGTGGTGTTTGCAGGAAGGGAGTGGGGAGCAACTTAATTTTTTGTGAGGGCTGCTCTTTATGGATCCATAAGTAATACAGTAAAATCAAGGGGCGTTTAGTTGTGGATCCCACCTTCCAGTGCTCAAGATGCCTTGGCAAAGTGCAACCCATAGATGGGAGACCCTGTGACCACATCATAGTAGATGATCACAAGTTGGATGTATTTGAGTCATTCTGCTACCTTGGTGACAGCATATGCCCAGGAGGCAGTTGTGAGACTTGCACAATCCATCGGTGCAGTGTTGCCTGGGACAAATTTCAAGAACTGCTCCCACTCCTGACAAAGGTATATCCTTGCACAATCGTAATGTGGTGTTTAGAAGCTGTGTAAGAAATGCAATGCTTCATGCTGGTGAGTGCTGGCCTGTGAAGGTCCAGGATAAGCAGCAGTACTGAGAAATTAACGAGCTATGCTCCGTTGGATCTGTCATGTGAAGGCTACCGAGCTTGTTAGCAACAAATCACTATGTGCTAGGCTCCAGATACCACCTCTGGGTGTAGTCCTCCGTGAGAAGCATCTTCGCTTGTTTGGCGATGTCAAGCGCAGTAGCATGTGGATCAACAAAGCACATCTTCTAGAGGTTGACGGTACGGCTGGCAAGGGTAGGCCTCGGAAAACCTGGACAGCAACCATCAAAGAGGATATGAAAGCGTGGCACCTGAATGAGGCTGACACAATCCTAAAGTTGAAGTGGCGAACAAGACTACGTACAGCCCCCAAAAAGCATACCCGTGCAAGCCATAGACAACTGCCTAATGAATAGTAGTAGTAGTAGTAGTAGTAGTAGTAGTTTATTCCAAGAACCATAAAAGATTTTGACAAAATTTTTTCACTGCTGTTTCTCATTTACAAAGGTCTAGCTATTGAAGCAATAAAATTTTTCACTTCATATATGCACTTTTACCAACATATAGCATGTCTTGGAGGCTACAAGGCTTGATAAAAAATTTTCCCTCCCACAAACCAATCTATTTCAATGATCAGTATTGTTGCTTCCTACCTCATTTTGTTCCTTCCTGGCTATTGGCTCATAGAAATCTCCACCCTGTAGTCCAATTGTTATTGTAAATAAATTATTTAGTGTCTTCAGTGGAAGAGGAGTCGAAGACTTTCATCAGTTTAATGCTACTGAAGGAAACTGGCGAAAAGCTCAGGCCAGATGGGCAGGTTTAATACCAAGGATCTGCCCTTAGTTAATTATTTAAATACAGTAGATGGGGCCTGATATACATGTCTTTTTGAATCTATGTAATTAATTTCAATAATGTTTTAATTATCAATTTATGGGTTTATAGTAAAATGCACACAATGCCATTCACAGGGGTGTAGCCAGGATTTCTAGGAGGGGAGGGGGGGAAGGGGTTCTAAATTGGTTCCAACAAAAACAGTTGGTCTAAAACCCTTACATTACATAAAGGCAAACAGGTACCACTGTGACATTCACTGTACTTATTGTAAGCATAGAACAAATTAAGAATTTCAGGAATTGAGAGTCCATTACACTCTTGCTGGGATAAAATCATTGTTAAATATAGGAGGGGGGGGGTCCAGAACCCCTGGAAGTCCCTCTACTGGCTATGCCCCTGGTTTAGAGACTGAAATAATGTAATAAAAGGTTATTTTTTGTCTTTTCTTTTCACAAGACCTATGAGGATGCCAAATCAAGTGATGTTTTCAAGAAAGGACAGGAAGTGTCTGATGAGGTAGATTGTAAATTATTTTTACTCTGCTTTTTAGGTGTAGAACTTTTTCCTTTCTCACAACTTGATTACATACTTCTTATGCAATCAGTTTTGGATTAATATCTGTTTAATAGTTTTTACAAATTTTTTTTTTTATGTGAGATGGAGAAAGTAGTAGAAAGCATGAAGTCGATGAGTCGCAGTTAGTTAGTGAACGAAGTAGGGTGAAAAGAAAATGCAAGAAAAAAGCCCATAAAAAAGTAGTCACTTTCACTGGTCTTTGAAATACAGAATATTAGAACTGTACAGTGGGCTGTATATATCACACACATTAATGATAAAAATGAGGCATATTTCCAAAATAGTTTACAACAAAGATTATAGCACAAAAAACTTTGAAGAAAATTATTTCTAATAGTCTAATGACAGTTGAAAAAGCAAAAACACTAGATCGAAAAAACATTTCAAATTTGAAATGCATTTAAGAATTATTCTCAAAATATCTTTGGCCCAGTCTTTCTGCTCTCAGAGACGGAGAAAGCTGCCTGGCTACTAAGTTCATCTTTTGACCAGTTTTGGTTATTCTTACTTAATTTTGAAATCTGTTTTCATTTTTTTGTTTGCATGTGACATACATGGACCACCCTAGTGAATAGAACAAGTGTTCTACACTACAGGATATAAGGACAGAGAAGAACATTAAATTAAAGGTCCTGGGTGGGAGCCCCTATGGGACCTTGAATCCTATATTTTGTTCTCCTTTGATTCTTTGAACCAAAAAATAATGTGAAGTGTTTCAGGAGTTTTAATCGAGCAGCTTTAAAGAGTCTCAAGTTTAAATTACTATTGTCGCAGTTAGCTTGAGATTTTTCACAAAGGAGCTCAAATAATATTAATGGCATAAAAAATGGTTCCAGTATTTTTTGATCATTTGCCTAGTTAGTTTACAAAAAACTTTCCCTTTCAAAAGGTGTATAAACTTTGAACTATGAAAAAAAATTTAAAGCATTAATTTATTTGCAAAAAAAGCCTTGCACTGTTTTGGTGGCCTTCAAAAGCTAATTTTTTGATTAAATGCCTACAGTTGATGTTTTTGTTTCTTATTTGTCGGGCAGTTGAGTAAATCAGCAAAGGGTGCAGCCTCAAAAGTGCAACAACAAGGAGAAGAACTGGGCAAAACTGAAGCATTCAAGACATTTTCAACAGTATGTAACGATTTACTTTGTTGAATTATTTTTTATGCTTTTATGACAAACATCACAGTTGAAACTTGTTAATCTGAACAAGTTCTTATAATTCTAAATTCCCACTAATTTGAACAAAATCCAATTTCCCAGGATTTGATCTTATTGATACAAAACCTCACTGTGATCCCCCATTGATTCAAACTGTTTTTATACTGTTATTGTTTTAAAAGTTACCTCCATTTTATCAGATTTCCTCCCAAAATTTAATTACTGTCTTGCATTGTTCATCTGAGTGCCCTAACAACTTAACCTCCCTCTTCTCCTGCCTGGCCTTGCTAGAAATGCTGTATGTAATTTGTTTTTCCTGTCAAGAACATAAGAGTTCATGTTGTACACCTTCAGGAACTAACGAGCTGACATTATACGCTTACTGAATAATCATTGCAATGCAAAACGATATTTGGGCAAAAAAATATTTTATCTTTTCACTTCTTAAAAAGTATTAATTTAGCTGTATGTAGTTATGCATTTTTGGACTTAAAATTCAAGAAAAATTTATGTTGGTCATTCGACTTGTGCAGAACCTCTATCTGACCTTCCAAGAGGTTTTCTTGCACCATTTCCTTTTAGATTAGTGCAGCCTAACCAAAACATGTTAACACCTAACACTCTGTTTGATAATACTCAAAATTGAGTGAATTTTTTTATGTTCTTCAACTACCATCAGTTGAAATGAACCATTATTATTGATATCCTAGTTATGAGGATGACAAATAAGGAAAAGGCTCAGAAGCCAAGCTTGCTCATTGTGTAAGACCATAGTCAAATAATATTATGTACAGTTGCCAAGAAAATCAATGACTGTAGATGTTCAAATAAGGAGGGGGGGGGGCTTGAATTATGTGTCATATGTATATATTCTGCCTTAGGAACTTAAGTGAATGATTAGCAGTTAAGGTTGTTGTTTTAATAGTGACCATCATTTTTTTTCTCAGGGTTTTAAGGTTGTAAAAGAAGAAATCCTTGATGATGAAATAGAAAAATCAAAACCATACCAAAGACCAGGTACAATCTTATTGTATAACTCAATTTAGTTTCAGTAATAAAATCTACTGGTTCCTAGGAAAGACGGCTCAGCCAAGCTGTTGTAAGTGCTCAGATACTGTGTCGTTAGATTGCTCTGCTGCCAGCAGGGTTGTCTCAATGGTGTAGTGGTATCACATTCGGACATGAAACCGAGGGAGGTGGGTTCGATTCCTGCTCGAGGCATAACAACATATTTTTCTGAAGAAGTTTTCCGTTAAATTACTAGTCTTTATTTAATGTATTAATTTCTTTACTTGTAATGTGCATCCGTTTCTGGATCCGGTTGACTTCTTCTGTACTTGTATTTGGCTATTTCGCATTTAGTTTAAAGAATGCCGCTTGGCAAATTTAAATATTAACATTTCTATCTTTAAACATGAATCCATGCTGGATCCGCGTTACTAGCCTTGCAAGTTAAAAAAACTCGAGCTATAAGGTCGAATCACCCACGTTAGCATAAATTATCCTACATATCGTTAGATTGCTCTGCTGCCAGCAGGATTGTCTCGATGGTGTAGTGGTGTCACATTCAGACATGAAACTGAGGGATGTGGGTTCAATTCCTGCTCAGGGCATACCAACATATTTTTCTGAAGAAGTTTTCTGTTAAATTACTAGTCTTTATTTAATGTGATACTGTATGTATGTAACCCAATGGTTGATTATGTTGAAGTGTTCTCTTGTCTTTTAGTTGTGATGTAAATAGCCCTCTTATACTTTAATTATGAAAATATTCGAATGATTAAATTTTTTAGCAGCAAAAAAGGTCTGAAAATTTAATTGTCCAGAAAAATTAACTTTCGAACATTAGAATGTCTGAAAATTTTCAAATTATAATTTTAGTTATCAAAATTTTGACTACTGTCTCAGTATCGCAAAATTTTTTGTATTGGCAAGCTGTAGAAAGTCCATGTCTAGTGCCATAGCCATTGTTACTACTTTACCATTGCAACACTGCTTGTGCTATTGCTACTGCTAGTATGTTAGTTACCTTTGCCAATCCTACATTACTGTTGCTTCACTTGTCTTTGATAATTTTTAAATCTTAGTAACAATTGAGAAGTTTCTTAGCTGAGATTTGTTAGAAATGGACAGGCTCTGGAACTCATGTGTTTCTATTGTTGTTATTTTTTTTAGAAAAACTTCGGCGGCGGACAGGTGAACCAATTGGAGACACGGAAGCTACAAAGAAAGATAGAAGAATTGAGGCAAACGAGTAAGTGCAACTTTGTTAGAGGCTGTAGCTTCATGATAATAATTATTATGTTTTGGTCAATATTAATTTAACTTTTTCAGGTTAACAAATTTTGACTGTTGTTGACGTGACAATGCTTTGTCATTTCTGTTCAGGAAATAATATGAGGGCCACAAAACTGGTATACTGTAAATCCACTTTCAGTAATGAAGCCAAAAAGCTGTAAATCCTTTCTCAAGCCTAGTGGCCTGCTTATTAGGCCATCAGTTCCATTGTGTTGAGCAGATAAGAATCTTTGATTCGCAAAATGCCCCACATTCTTGGTATTTTTTGCCAGAGCTCAAAATCTCTATTTTGCTTGAAATTTGTTTGGTGTCTTGGTCTCTCTTGGTAACATTGCTTCACAAAGTCTCGGGCTCAGATTTTAAAAAAGGCAAACACAGCGTCTTGAACAAAACTGTTTGATTTTCATTAGACATATTTTCGTCTTTTTACTCTTCTTTCAAACTCTTTTATAGCTTCAACCAGAACGTTATCGTTATCAGTTTCGGCTTTATCAAAATTCGCTACCCCTTAAAGAGATAACAGGAGAATAACAGCAATAGACAAGAACTTAACCAGTGACTTGGCTCCCCGTGTGCGTCTCTGTAGCTCAGTGGGTATAGCACCTGACCAGTAATCAGAGGGTTGCCAGTGTCACAGGGGATTTGGACCCTACCCCCTAACTTGGACCCCCTGGTCCAAATCTGCTGGCACATTTTGACCCCCTGGATCCAAATCCGCTAGCAGATTTGGACCCCCATCCACGGACTTGGATCCCCCAGTATAAGTCCTTCAAAGTAACTGTAATTAATATAAATTATCTTGAATCTTGCGCTTACAGTAAAAAAAATAAATATAACCAGCAAGGTAGTACCAAGCAAGTGAATGAATCGTGCATATATTTCAATAGTTTGCAGCATAACTTTTCATTGTCTTTCAGTTTCACCTAATTATAATTTCTTCAGATAACAGGAGTAATGTAGGGAGGGTTGAGAACCTCATCAAAAGTCATTAAATTATTATTTTAAGTCGTTTTTTTACTAGACCCCATAATTATTTGGTAAACATTATTTTTAAATTTTATCTTGTGACCAGAGATGCAACAGGAATGGTGTTACACAAGGACTCAAAGTGGTACCAGCAATGGAAGGAGTTCAAAGACAATAATCCTGTCGTAAATGGTTTGTGTTGACAAGTTTAACTAACCTCAATGTTATGCAGGGCTCCAAAACTATTTCTTAAATAGCCAACTGGCTGTGAGAGGTAAAAACTTGGTAGCCTGAGTGCAATCTGGAGTTATCCATACTGCACATGTGTTGGTAGAGATCTGTGTGCACAAGAATAATTGCATTTATTTCAAGATTTGTTTGCCCAAGAAATCAGATAAGCTACATTGAGAAACCCTAAACACAGCTACAGTTAAGAATCCTAACTTGGTGGAGGCAGTCTAGTTGGCTAATTACAGGCATGGCAGATTTGACTCTGGGATCACTGAAGCTAAATCCAGTTGGTGGTCAGAGTGGGATTTGAATCTGTGACAACCGCATGCATATCTGGTTTTCTAACCACTGAGCCATGCTGCCTCCACAAGTAGGAGTTCCTCCACAAGAAGGGGTTCCTCCACAAGTAGGGTTTCCTCCACAAGTAGGGGTTCCTCAACAAGTAGGGGCTCTTCCACAAGTAGGGGTCCCTCCACAAGTAGGGGTTCATCAACAAGTAGGGTTCCCTCCACAAGTAGGGGCTCTTCCACAAGTAGGGGTTCATCAACAAGTAGGGGCTCCTCCACAATTAGGGGCTCCACTATAAGTAGAGGTTCCTCCACTAGTAGGGGTTCCTCCACAAGGAAGGGTTCCTCCACAAAAAAGGGTTCCTCAACAAGTAGGGATTCTGCCACAAGTATGTAGGGGTTCATGAACAAGAGGGGGTTCATCAAGAAGTAGGGGTTCCTTTGATGTTTTGTGTTTCTCTGAGAGACAATTTGGGGTTGGGTCCTGGAGGAGTTATTTTGCTACCCTAGAAAACTTCTGGAATTTTGTTTTCATCAATCAGTTGTTAGTATTCTTCCCCATAAACAGTGCATATTACTGCCAGGATAAAATACAGTCTTTGTCTAGACATCTCCCCTCCAATGAGAGTGACCTGTGACTGATCCAATGTTTTTTGAATCTAGGTATTTTCTCGCTAAAGATGAAATATGATGAAAGTGACAATGTAATGATCAGAGCAACAAGAATATTTACAGACAAGTTAAGCGACGTTTTCAGTAAGTAAAACTGATTATTGTGGTGTCACTAGTCACTGATGATTATAGTGTTGTCAGTGACTGTTGTTGATGATAATTTTTTCTGTTTCCTAGATTATGATGGTTTTAATATTCATTGATGATGCCATTGTCATGTAATATTGATTGTGTTTATCTTCTGTCGCCATTTTGTTCTTACTATTGCAATATTTTCACAACATAGGTGACGTGTTTTCTCAGTCAGAAATGGCGAAAACATTGGCAGAAATTACCAAGATTGATCCCCAGTTTAACAAAGACAAGTTTATTCATGAATGTGAATTTGAAATCATCCCATCAGTGCTGGAGGTACACATAGCAAATTTGATGTTTTAATAACCACATCCACGAAAGAAAATGTAATCATGAATAAAAACATAAACACAAACAAAACACAAGCTTAAGTTAATATTCAAAACAAAGGTTAGATATAACACAAAATCAACACAAACAAGAGTCTGTTCTCTGCTGTGTTCAGGGTATCGCTGTTGAAAACAGATTATCAGCGCACATGTACATCACTGAAGTAAAATACTGTAGAATTCCGAAAGTAACAGGCCCTTTTCCCGGCAAAAGGAACAGCTACATTCGGGTAGCTGTTATTTTCAGACAGGTAAAGAAGGTTCGTTACTCGAAATGGTCTCAGACAAAGAGGGCACGTATTTTGAAATTTAAGAGTTAATTCCATTGTTCATCATATTCCTACAATGTAACGTAACCCGATGAAAAAACAGTAAATAAAACAGACTACCGTAGAATTCCGAAATTATTTATGTCCCTCGTTACTTTTGATTTTTCCCGGCAAAAGGGGCCGCAACTTTCGGGGGGGGGGTTGTTTTCGGAATTCTACAGTATCCACAAATTTCTGCATGGAAGAACTGAATTTATAAAATGAAACATTACACTGAGTTTTTAATAACAGTGAGTATTTAATTTCAGATTGAGACTAAGGTTGAGCGTGTGCGCTGAGTGTTTTAATTGGTCAGCTGTATCTTGAACCCAAAAGGGTGTTGAGGTGCTGATATAGATAGAAACTTGACAAAATTTATTTATTTCTTTTCTTTTTATTTTCTGGCTGAATGTCGTAGCGGCCGAGAATCCCTTAAAGTGTTACTGAAGTGAAAACTTCAGCTAGTTTGAAATATCTAAAATTGAAGTTTGACCCATGTAATTTCCGCTGGGACTCTTTGTAACAGATTTTTAAAAAAAATTGGCGGAGAATTAACGAAGACAGAATGCCTATTTTAGTGCCAAAGCTGCGAAAATGTTTTGAGTTCATTGGATATGTGTGATGCCACACGATTTGAAAGCCAGGAGATCAATCTCACTTTCCCGGCCAGATTTATATGATCATGGCGAAATTTGCATGTCTGGTGGCCAAGTGTTTGGGAAAAAAACTCGCTAGTTCGCTGGAAACACTAGTATAAAGCAGCTTGGAGTCCTTTCAAACCATGTGACGTCCTAAATCGCCGTCCGATGTTTTGAATTTTATAATCGCACTGTGTGCACTTATTTGAAAGCTTATGATCGGGTATGCACTCTTATCCATTTACAATTGAATTAAAGTGTTGGAAAAGCCCTTAGAGCTATATATATCTAGGGCGTTAACAGGAAAAGGGGTCCTTCAATCGTTTGGCAAAATCTAGCCGATTGAGTGTTTTTGCGCATGCAACATTTAAAATCCCCATAAGACTCGACGCTGGCAATTCGGAAATGCCATTACAGTGTACATAGACTATAATTATAACAAACCTGCAAAATGCTTGTTACAACTCAAATTTGCTTTTTAATTAGAATTTAGACTTTCAAGACTTGACTTGAACTTAACCAAAAAGCTGGATTGGCTTTAGTTTCACTCTAATTTCACGCTACATTTCTATGCTGGTTGGATTTTTTTTTGTTTCTCTGACCACACACATTGTAGATTATAGATATAGACCTAGAGAGATTGAGTCGAGCAAAAACAAAGTGCTCACAGGAAACGCCGTCAGCCGAGTTTTTGTCACAGAAAAAACGCAGGCCCGTTTTGGGTTTATTTATTTATTTATTTATATATTTATTTATTTTGCTTTATTTTTACAGCTTGTTTCTTCCAAAGTATTGCTTAATTCCTAATTCACCCTTTAATTGATCTAATCCATTGACAAAGGCAAGCTCGAAGTAGTTGGATTCGCTCTTTGAATTATTCGATTTGTTAGTTCCACGAGACCCTTTTCCTGTTATTTGTCTTTATATATATAAATACCAACGATAAAATGGCTTCGGTAGCACTCCTAAGGTCCCTTGGCCACTACAGTAAGTAGCGGTACAGTAAGTACACATGTATACTAGTGGTTCAAACTTTTCAGCTCGTAGTTTTGAAAATTTGGAAATAAGGAAAGAAAAGTGTGCCAGTTTTTATTTGTTTCAAAACGAAAAATGTTGTTTGTTGTAGGCATTCCTGAAAGGAAACTTGGAAGTTTTAAAAGATTGGTGTCACGAGGCAGTAAGTAAAACAAAGTGTGTGAAGTCAAATTTTGAAGTTTCAGTGATCTCCGCCGGTTCTTTTTATCTCAAACATTGGGCTTTGTGTTATGCAGCGTTGGCAAAGTTTCGAGAGGTCTTTGAACTTTATTTTACCTTGAAAAGTCATTGAATTTCCTCCATCTTGGATTGTTGGGGCTGGATGAAAACTGAAGAAACGTTGATATTATTTTTGTTCCCGTGTGTGGCTGTGCCAAACGATCAAACGAAAAGTAAAGGTACCGTTGTCTTGCGTCGGTAGTTCTTTCTGCGTTCCGACAGTGCTGCCATCATTGGAAGCCGACGGTGAGCCCTTTACCCCCTCCCTCTGTCAGTGCTCCGTTTTATGGTTATTCAAAGCTACAGCTACACTGATCAGAAGAAACTTGATACTGGCTTGAAGCCACCGAGGACCAAAGTCGTGCACAAACCGACTGAGCTACGCTTGTTTTTCAAACAACTAATTGTTGCTGAAACAGAAAGTAAATCAGTTTCTGATCACCAGTAGGATGCCTAGAATGTTGGCAACTCTGCGGTTGGTTTCGTCACTTTTAAATTCACCAACTTTAGTGTTCTCAGTTTAGTGCATGGTACGCAATATTTTAACAGTGGACTGAAAATTCAATTTGATCCTTGAAAACTCCATGAAAACTGATTTTAATTTTTTTGTATGAACCCTGATTGGAGATATTCAGTGTTTGTATAACGTTCATTCTGTGCGGAGAGCTAGTTAGTCGGAACCAAATATAGACCTTGACTGGTTCTTTTTTGATCTCCTTTCTCTCTACTCCAGGCTTACAATGTTCTCGCTGCACATATTGATCAAACAAAACAGTTGGGGCAGAAACTTGAAGCAAAAGTATTGGACATCAGAGACGTCGATGTAAGAGTAATTTTTGGTTTAATACTTTAAAACCGAAAGCAGTAAATCTGAGTGGGGAGGAAGAAGCTTTAACCCTATTCAGACTGGGGGGGGGGCGTTTGACGCCACCCTTGCATTAAAATCCGTCTCATTTCTAGGCAGTTTAAGATATCTCACCCATATTTGGTGACTTTTCCTAAAATTTATCTGGTAACATGACAGTGTAGTTTTCATGTGGGTACGCCATACCTTGTTGCCATGGTAACCACGTTTTAACGACTAGGTTTTGGTCAAAGTTTGCATTTCTTTATTCTGTTTGTTTATTATCATTTACCGACCGAAAACGTTATATTTATACATGAATACTGGTTTTCCTCCAATAACAATAGGTTTTAATCAATTAAAAGGAGATGATGAGGTGATGACGTCGTCATTATTGCGCAATTGCTAAAATTGGTGTTTTATGCCCTAAAAATTATGACTTTAATTTTATATAAATGTTTGTGATTCAAATATGTATAGAAGTATATATTTTGGCAAATCAATGTTTTTTAAATCGTCTGAACTATTTTATAACCATTTTACAAACAGTTAGATTGAATGAAGTAGATGCAAGGCAATCCTCCCATCCTCCACCCTACATTATGACGTCATTATCTCATCACGTGTCGCCATAAGTCAATATCATTTACATGTATGGCAAACTAATTACTTTCGTGATATAAAACAAAACTATCAAGTAAAAGCAGCATTGTATTAAAATTTTTCCATAAAACGCGGGTTTTTACTATTATGACGTCATGGTGAAAAAATAGGAACACCAAGACAATACCAAAACGATACACTCATTAACTTCTATCTACCTGCCAAGTTTGGTAACCGCAGCTTTAATTGTCTTGGAGTTGCGGAGGGGAAGGGGCGTTTGACGCCCCCCCCCCCCTCCAGTCCAGGGAAGCGCAAAAAAGCCCAGTCTGAATAGGGTTAAGTAAAATACCAACTCCTCGTGTCACTAAAGCAAGTACTATGGGTTGGTAGCATCTGGTAGCATCCTGGTAGCTTCTGGTAGTTCTTTCGTTAGTTCTGGTATTACCGGTAGCTTTCTGGTAGCATTTGGTTGCTTCTGGTAGCATCCCAGTAGCTTCTGGTAGCATTTGGTTGCTTCTCGCAGTATCGGGGTACCTTGGATGGTAGTTCTGGTACTTTACAGGGTTGGCACAGTGGTAAGATCTCTGCCTCCCAACCCTGAGGTCCCTGGTTCGACCCCTGGCCTGGTCGAGGGTTGAATATTTGGGCAACCTTCTTTCCCACTAAAGAACACTCAGCTTTCCATCCTTCCAGGGTCGGTAAAATGAGTACCAGCATACATGGACCAGCTTTGAAGCAGCTGCCAATTGCGCCTGTATATTGTAAAGTGCCTTTGAACTTTAATATGGAAAGGGTGCTATATAAATGCACCACTTTAATTTTTACTTTTTCTGGTAGCATCCGGATAGCTTCTGGTAGCATTTGGTAACTTCTGGTAGTATTTGGTAGCTTCCAGTAGTTATTTGGTTGCTTCTGGTACAGTTTGGTAGCTTCTGGTAGCGCGTTTGGTAGCATCCGAGTAGCTTCTGGTAGAATTTCGTAGCTTGCGGCAGCAGTTGGTTGCTTCTGGTAGTACCCGGGTAGCTTGCGGCAGCAGTTGGTTGCTTCTGGTAGCATCCGGGTTGCTTGCAGCAGCATTTGGTTGCTTCTGGTAGTATCCAGGTAGCTTGTGGCAGCATTTGGTTGCTTCTGGTAGTATCCGGGTAGCTTGCGGCAGCAGTTGGTTGCTTCTGGTAGCATCCGGGTTGCTTGCAGCAGCATTTGGTTGCTTCTGGT
>JAOBAT010084941.1:0-18675 GCA_026413305.1 Hydrozoanthus tunicans
CTCTCCCACCTAGCCTCCCCCTCCTCTTGCTTTTTTTCTCGCCCCAATTTTTGCGCGGCTAAGAAAAATGCGGAAACGCTAGCGATGCAGGGAAAGAAGACAGGAAAAAGCTGGAAAACAGATACGATTCTTTTTCACTACAAAAGATTTCTTCTGTGGCTAATGATTGGTCGAACAATTATTTTCACCAATGAGAAAAATTATCCAACCAATCAAATTGCTAGCTGTTTTCAGCAGATAACACTTACTGGTTACATTGTGTTATAGAAGATCTCAGTACATTTTTAATAAATGTCGTTTATTTACACATGAAAGTATATTTAATACCCATCTTTTGATTGACTGGAAAAA
This sequence comes from Hydrozoanthus tunicans, assembly GCA_026413305.1. NCBI lineage: Eukaryota > Metazoa > Cnidaria > Anthozoa > Zoantharia > Hydrozoanthidae > Hydrozoanthus > Hydrozoanthus tunicans. Next base: position 352 of record JAOBAT010084941.1, read on the forward strand.
AAGAGGAGGCGAAAACATTCAAAAGCTTACAAACTTTTGTTTGGCAATGTTTACGTTAAAAAATTAAGGGAGGAAGTCAAAACAATCGTATTTTTAAGGAACCCAATTTTGTCGGAGGAGGTGGTGGGTGGCGGCACATACCTGAGTTATAAATTAATTATGTGGATGTATTCGCGGAAAAAATGGTCCTCCTGTGGAGCAACGGTTACTAAGCTTAAGCAGTTTATTTCGGCGGGAATTTGTCCAGGCGGCGCGGCTACAATGTACCAGTCGCTCGAAGTTCTGACAGTACCTTGAAAGACCTTGAGCTTGTCTGTTTGCTTGTTCGAAATTATTTTGGAATCAGAGTCGATTATGGCAGACTTTTCTAATTCGGAAAAAGAACCTCAGTTTTCGGTTCAAGATTCTAACGGTAAAGTTGTGATTCGTTCAACTTCGAGTCAGTTTACTCCGGCGTCGAACGGTTCCCGCATGGCAGCAAGCGGTCGGCTCAAAAGATCTGTTTCAGCAAGTATTTCCACACAAGTTAGAGAAACCGATCTTGGCATAAGCGACTTGTATGAAGAATCTGAATATGCAAAGGACATAGAAGAAGATCAGGGCTTTGACGAACAGCTTCTTGCAGAGTCTTTGAAGGCTTTGCAGCCAGCCGGCACTGAAAATGAGGTAAAAAAGTCAGAAATGTCTATATCAACCAAGCGAGTAACAGATATGGCTGTGCGAAAATTCCGAGGTATGTACCAAACTACACATGTTATTTGCAGATATTGTCATCATCCGTGAACGTATTTTAATCTAGACCAACTTCCACCATATTTTCAGTTTCGATTCTAAAATGTTGATCATGATGCAAAACATAACAAAGCACATTGCACGAGTCCGTTCGATTTTCTAGTGGATTTTTTCAGAGAATGATGAAGTTTTAAATTCATTATAAGTCTGACATCAAAACCTCGAAACTGAAACCAAGCAAAAAAAAGTCGAATAATTTTAAACAAAGAGTAACTCACTCGAGTATTTGCTTTCAGAGTACAAACACCACTCTTTCTCGACAAAACCGATAATCATCAGTTTCAGGAAAAAGAAGAATTCATGTTTTTAAAAGCTATTAAACAAAGCTAGTTAACATAACTTTCTTGAATTCTTGAATCAAAAGTAGTTTTAAAAGCGATTAAAAGCCCTAATTTCTACAGTTTTCCAAACTGCTTGCGAATGCAATCTTGTTTTATCAAATAAATACTTCTAGTCAAGTAATTCATGATTCTTTTTCGTAGTCTCGAATGAATGAAGAGTTCTGCGCAAATTTTACTAGAACTGCCTATGGCAGTTTTAAGTTCGATTACAAATCACTGCCAAGAAACTGAACTACCAATTAAATTCTTAAAAAGCCAAGCTTTATTCAACACGTACACAGTCAGACGACCGTCCTGCGATGCGTGTAGCTAGTTTCAAAATTTTAGACAGCAAAGTTAAAAAGGAAAACATGTATTATGGAAATACTACAGTATAAGTGAAAAACTGCTCTAGCGATGCTTGACTAGATCCGGTTATTTTGTAACCCGAACAGAGTTTTTTTTCATGAAAAAACGCTTTCTTGTAAGACTTTATAACAGTTTGCTTTATTTGCTTTCTCTCGATGGAAGTTAGGTGTTTAATGTTTTTCGTTAACATACATCTTGTGTATATTTTCCAAAACATGTAAACTTTGCTTTTTTAATTATTAAGTTAAGTTATAAATTATATAGTTCTTATAGATTTTAAGTATATTTCTCATCTCAGTTTACAAAATGAAACTTTTTCAAACAACTACAATTGATAAATAATGCTAAAGATTTTTGCGCTTTTGAGAAAAGGAAGCCGAAGACCTTGTGCAACAAAATTATTTCTCATAGATCAGAATGCTTATTGTTTTCTGGACATTTGTCATTTATTATTTATACCAATCTGAATCACATCAAAAGACTTTTAAGGCCTTTGATTGAATGTGTACGACGGAAGGTATCGGAACCGCGAAGAAGCAGAAAAACTTGATGAGCAGTCAGCGAAAGTTTGGGAGCTGTCATTCATGATACGGTTGAACAAACCATGTGCTTGTGATTGTCAAAATAGTTCGAAAGTTTCACTTGGAATTACAGTAGTTTTTGAAAACGAAACTCTTGTTCTCTTGGCTCTTGAAGATTATAACATGTTTGTTTGACTAACTCGAGTTGATTAAAAACTTAGTCGCTCCAACTTGCATTAATTACTGTCTTAAACTTTTTAAATGCGCCAAAATTACGCGCCGCTACCCCAAAATTGAGAGGCGTTTCCGACATTGGGAGAATCAGAAAAACCAACGTTTTAATATTTCGAGGTATCATTGTGACACAGACAGTACAATACTTTGATAAAACATAAATAATTTTGTTGGTATACAATTTTTTTTCCTTAGAAAGTTTGTTTTGTTGTATTACATAGTAATAGGCCATGCATTTACAGTTTCTACAACCCCCCCCAAAAAAAAAACCTCCCCCCGGCTCGGTACGTCTTGTGGTTTGCAACAGAATATGACAGCAAAAAGGCACCGCAAGTCCTAACAATCAGCACAAAGTTAGTCTCAGAGTTTGTAAGCTCAATGTTGAATTTAGTGGTGCTCTAGATAATTTCAATGTGGAACTAAAGGTGTCCCTGTGCGTTGGTTGGGATAAGGATTTCAGCAGGCGTGTTTAAGCACCATTTTTTTTGTTTCCACAATGATCAATAACTTGTCAAAAGAAAATATAATAATTTCATGCAACGATCAGTGTACAGGGATATGATGATATTCTGCGTGGTGAGTGGTGAGCTATACCAAGAAATACAAAACATAGGAGATAAAAAAATTATCAAAGCGCGATTAATTTGATATATAACGAAGCTCATGAAACTTTCGCCAGAAATAGGTTTTTTGGAGAACAAAATATCCTTAGAGGTCGCCCGTTTTTGTACAGAAATTGCATATCAAACATTCTTTTAAAAATAATTACTCAGAATGAGATCGGGAGCCCTTAATTTCCTTTTACGTTATTCGAATTTTCAATTGTGAAAAGGTTACATCGTATTTCTGTATAGACTCCCGTCAGTGACTCGGAACATTCGACTTGAGTTTCGCTTCCTTTCTAATTGTATAGTATTGTTCTTCTTGAATCATAGAGTTTGTTAAAACGAAGGACGTGTCAGGACGCTTTGAGCGCTACTCACCCGATCAGCTTGACGATCTGTTGTACGAGTTCTACACTGACGCAAAGAAGAGAAACGGCAAGAAACTCAAGGTGTCGACACTGAGGACGATCCGATCCAGTCTCGACAGATATCTCAGGGCCGAGTCAGACAAATGCCTCTTCACTATTGCTCACTCTCCTGTGTTTCAGAGATCAAACAAAGTCTTGGAGGAAGTAGAAGCAACAGAGCTTGCCGAGAGGTACTCAAAAGTCATACACTTCTAACACCCTTAGCCGAACTACTTTAGACTTATCAAGTAAAGTGCAAGTACAACACTTGTGGGATGTGGCTGGAAAGACGAAAATAAAAAGTACAGCTATCATCAAGAACAAAGACAGCAGGCTTTACCACTAGATTTTAAGTGAGCTTTAGTGTTAGTAGCTGTTGAGAGATGTTTTGGCTTATTAAGCCTCATCAGCTGACATAGCAAACAAACCGGGGGTAATAATCGCTTTCTATGTGGCCTTAGTCAGCTATTTCACACACGCGTGCGAAGTGACTTTAATTTTCCAGTCACGTCTCATAACTCTTGCGTTTATACTTGACTTAATAGCGTCTGTTTTTGAAGCGTTAGCCTGTTTGACTACCGTAAACCCTCTGATAAGCCCTCCCCCCTCTCTTACAAAGTCCCCGTCCTTCTAGAGCTTCAAGTTTTAAATAACCTTCCTCTATACCCCCCCCCCTCCCTTTTTAAGCCCTTCTTTCTAATAAGCCCCCCTTCATGGGGAGGGGGGGGGGGGGTTGTTACAGCGTTTACGGAATGTGTGACATGCTGGTAAGGCACAATCATATTTTTTTCTTAGAACTTTAGACGGGTTTGACGAGTCAATCCGCGTCGTTAAACCATTGACTCCTGAGGACATAAAGACCTTGTGGGAAAGCGGCGTGGTTGGCACAAACGAACCTAAGGCTCTCCAGCGTCTCGTGTTTCTCATCATTGGAATCAATTTTGGCATTACAACCCGAGATGACGTTAGACAACTGAAGCCCTCGCTGTTTCTGTTCTGCACGGATACTCTGCGGGATTTGGAGTATGTTCAAATTGATGAACTGCAGTTCTTCCCAACCCGCACTAAGAGACAGAAAGGCAAACTGGACAACAAGATATTCAGCATCCCCGGCTCCAGCTCGTACTGCCCAGTCTCTGCGCTCAAGCTGTACCTTGGGAAGATGTAAGAGCCTCTTAGGTTTGGCATTTGGGAATTTCGATAACGGAACACTCTGGGGAGGGGGGCTGGGGGACGTCGTCGGACGGGGTTGCTTGTCGGGAAAATAAAATTCCTTCCTTAAAAAATACTAATCTTGGCGTAGTCAACCAGAATTTCAACCCTCAAAAAGTACCTATCTGGACGTGGTTAAACAAAATTTCAACCCCAAAAGATACCAATCTGGGCGTGCTAAACCAGAATTTCAACCCCTAAAAGATACCGCAAATAGATATCTACTCGACATGACACTGAGAACCAGCTACAACCGCGCAATAAACAGCGGCTAGATGCAACCTAGATCAACAAAAGTATTTCGTATTTACTATTATTATCATTATTATTACTATTGTTATTGTTTATACTAGTCGGCGAAGAGGTGACTGTAGTTATTCGAAGTATCGGGGTTCCATGGTGTATTGAACTCCCGATAAATCAAACTTATATGCACGACTATTAGATACTTACAGTAATTTTGGGCTTGGTAACTTGAACTCTCCGATACTCGAATCTTTTCGGTTCCCTCAAAGGTTCGATTAAACAGAAGTCGACCATATCTTATAAAGCTAAGTCAATGGGGTTTTTCGTTTAGGCATCCACAACAGCAGTCGTTTTACCAGACACCAAACCCCAACTTCCGGAAGGAGAACATCTGGTACAAGCGGGAAGCTGTTGGGAAGAATACTCTCGGGAGGTTTATGAGAGATATTTCCATTGACGCTCATCTTCCGCACGAGTACGTAAACTCATCGCTCCGTATTACCCCTCCAGAGGTGCTATCCCAAGGGATATCTGCATACCGTTTGAGCATGTCCTCGTCGTACTATAGCAGCCCGATTGGGCTGAAAGCAAACTTGGTTACGAACGAAGGCGCCGCCGGTCCACAGCCAATCGTCATGGTGGAGAATCAAGCCTTGCCCTCCGCATCAACGAATAGTGATAGGTAATCATTATGTGTTTAACATTCTCGGATTTTCAAATTTTCGCTCCTAATCGATCTTGAATCAGTGTTTTTGTAAATTATTTCCATGATGCTTCATTGGTTTAACCAGGAATCAGCTATAAAGCTGTGCCCAACAAAAGTTTATCGAAATGAAATCGTAGTGCTGTGCACACAACGAGCATAAAAAAGAATTTTTCCGATTGTCGAATCTTTCATCGTTGAATTCATAAACCTTTTTCAAACACGCGGCGATTTTACAGTTTTTTGTCCACATTAAAATTAGACCAATAGCTACATTTTGTAATGCAAATTGATTCGAAAGCTTAACCTAAGATCGAGGCTATTTTAGATAATTTTAATGGAAAAAGAATAGCAAAATCGCCGCCAATTTTGAAAAAGGTCTATAAACATTTTTGGTATATACCAGCTCGGCTACGCGCGATTTGATTGATTTAGAAATAGTAGATGTGAGACAATATTTACCTCCGAAATAAAAGATAATGACACCCGAACAAAATGTTTCGTTTTCTTTAAAGAAAAAGTTGCTCACTGACACACACTAAAACACTTATTCTATTTCAATTTCGTTGGAATATCTACCTCAACCGAAATAGAATAAGTGTTAAATATTACTCGATAATTTAGTGTAATGTTTTTCGATTACTCTGGTTTTTTACTTAAAAAACGAGAAAAAAGTAATCATTCCATAAGGCGCGTGTTTCTAGACAGACAGCCACGAGATGCAGGCAACTCAAGTGATTCAAGAAATCAAAAGCGTTTCTGCAAGAAGTTTTCAAAGTATCTAAACACTAGTTTGTTGCGGAACACGTACCGTAGGATTTTGAAAGCAACGGCCCTTGTTACTTACAGATTTTTCCGGCAAAAGGGATCGTTACTTTATGGTAGCCGTTATTTTCCGACAGGTAAAAAACGTTTGTAACTCGAATATGTAACCCGGTGAACAAACAATAAACGAAACAGACCTTATGCAGTAGAATTCCGAAACTCGAATTTCGGTATCTAATGTGGCCGCTACTTTCGGTTAGCCGTTACTTTCGGGGGGCGAAAAAGTAGTTACTTTCGTGTAGCCGTTACTTCAGGGGGCCGGCTACTTCCAGAATTCTACGGCTTTCATATAATGAAAGTGTGTAACTCTGTCTGAAGTCTTGCCGAGTAACCAATTTTGTTTGAATGGTAGGATAATGGCAAGATCAAACATGTTAAACACAGATGCAATCTTCACGGCACCTAAAGGCACCCTTGAGCCGTCAACGCTAAGCTCCGACCAACCGTGGCCAAACACAACCTGTGCACAAGGCGTGGCATATTTTCCCTGTACACCGCATGGTTCCCCAGGCGTTGGCTATAACAGGTTTACCAATGTTGTGTCTCCGGGTGTACCATCTTTTGTCCCCCGTGTACCAGCAAAGTTTGTTGCCGGCACCAGCTTACCTCCCGTGCAGCGGAGCTGTGTCCCGGTACAGACATGTCCGGTGTTATGTTTACCGTACGACTGGGAGATGAGGGATGTTTTGAAGGCGCTCCGTGCGGGGGATGCCATCCTTCTGACTAGGGCGCCTGACCACACCCTTCCACAACCAGCTACCAAAACAGTTCAGACGCAACCAACACCCTGTCTTCAGGTAGATAAAAGATTTCTCCAATTAATGTAATTTATTTCTTGAGTGTATTTTTTAATTAATCGCAAAAGGTAGCCTCCGACGCGGCTTTTTGAGGGTCTTGAATTTATCTCAAATAATAAACCGAGTAAACCAGGTTTGCAAAAGTGTTTAGAAAGGACAAATTAAAAACAGCGGTTTAGAAACACTTCGCTTGGGAATTAAAACCGTTCGAAAAGTTAATAGCTGTCCCAAAACAAACAAAGCAAACGTTTCATTAACTTATGTTGAGCTTGGCTTGTAACTGATAAACCAAGTGTAATTGATTCTGGTTCACCGTTTACTAGAAAAAAAATTGTACTAGAAAATTTACAGAGCTTATTTTTTCAAGCATCGTTTGTTTGATTCTTTACAGCAATGTGATTCAAAAGGGTGGTGCACGGGCCCTAAGAATATTAACAGTACTATTTGATTTCATGTAAAACAGTAACGGTCTATGCTTTTTGCGTTGATGTGTGGTGTTTGACCAAACATCGCTAAAATAGTACTAGCGTTAATATTCTTTTAACCACACACTCTCTTTATCTTTGTCAGCTATCAGATGGTGAAAAATTTAGACAAGCAGTTGCAGTTGTAAACTCCCGACTTGGTCAGTTGGAGCAGCAAGCCATTGAAGAACCTGGTACTTTAGACGCCATTTTGGAGCTAAGGCAACTTCAAAAAAACCTCAGCAGCCTTGTCACTAAAGTGGAGAGTGGCGAAGTGTAGTTTTCAGCCTTGCTGCTCCTGGAGTCCTATTGTTTGTCAACTATGGTATCTCTTGAGCGACTTAGAATTTAAAACAAAGTTGTGTCATATTTTAGTATTCTTATTTTTCATTGCGACGGAATTGTTAAGGACTCGTGTGTTATTCCTTAAGCTCAGCGTAAGTGACGTCAGCTCGCTACAAGCATAGTTGTTGAGAACACATTAACAGAGAAACTGTATGGGACCAAGCACTCATGCCAGTTAATTTACACGAGAATGATACAAGTTTATTTGCTAGTTATCTTTTGCAAGCACGTTTCTAATCGTTAGAGTAGTTATTATTAGTTTATCAAGTTAAGAATTTTACGCACATTCACAAAACCAAAATCAATGAGTTTTGGTACGTTGCTGATGCTAGAGAGTATATTTTTAATAAGTTAGTTTAAAATTGCTTCGATGTGAGGTTTTAACTTTAAAAGGTATTTGAAAAGTATTGCACCTTTACTGAAAGCAAGTTTGCACTGCTGGCTGAGCATATAGTATTATTTGATCGAAAATGATTTTAAGAATGATTTGAATCCCTCTAACGTCATAACCTGTGTCTGTAAGTCCGGTATGCCTTGACTTTGCTACCGCTGACCATGCATGAATAAACCTGAATTCTCAATAACTTCATGTTGACCTATCTTGGCGTAAAATCAACTCCCGCCAGCCAAACGGACGCTTATATTAAAGTGAAGGTCCTATCCTTGAGATTAGTGTTGCTGCTTCCAGCGCTTGCGGCAACAACCCTTTCCAGCATAAAAGATTCAACCGAAGAGACAAAGTTATAACTAACGAGATCGAGTTGGAAAAGATTGCCTGTACAATTCAATACAATGCAGTGCATGGCAATACAATACAATACGATTGTTCTTAGTCATGCTTTTTCAGCACCTGTTTGCAGAGTAATACAATGGAGTTTGGCGTTGAGGATCTTAGAGAGTCTGCTTTACGCGGCTTACATCGGAGTTGTCCTCAGTTAGCAGTTGAGGGGCAACAACACTGGGGTCACCATACTTCTATTTAACATGTGTTGCGGATAGTCCCCCGATAGGAGAACGAGGCAATGGGCCTACGGTTTAACCTTCTTGACCGAAAAGACGCGAAGACCTAACGGTTTGGAGATGGTAGAGCAAGGCAGCACCTTCTTCTCAGTTGTTTTAAGACAGACTCCCGCACGACAGACTGGCGCCTTACCAACAAGGCTAACCAGATTGCGGTCGAAACTGAGAAACAAACAGAGATTTTCATACTTCAATGAAATTAAATGTTGGGTATAAGCTTTCAATTTCCATACGGTGATCAAGCTCACTCGTAAGACTCAGTCCCTGAGAGTATAGCTCAGCTAGAGCTCTTTGGCTGACTTTAGGAGGGGGGGAGGGGGCGGTGAATTAAGCCGTTCAACAGTTACAAAAATATATTGTTCTTAAAATAGAAAGCACACCTTGTTATAAAAATCGACAGCAGGTACCCAAGTGTAGATAAGCCAAACATGGCGCAGATGCAATTCATGGCAAACAGCCTCGCATTTATAACTATATATAAATTGAAAACTAAACGACTAACCGTTTTCAATAACCAAATCATTTATTTGATTTTGTTTTGTTAAGTTTTGGTTAGAAACTAAGTAGTAAAGCAGTATTATCATGCTTTAAATGATTGATTACTTGCTGGTGATTTGAATTGCAAATGTGTAAAAACATTCCTAACAGACTAGCTATGAACTGTGCTGGTCCTAAAGAATAGGGTGTTTGTTCAATAGATTCTAACAAAATCCAAGCTCATATTGACTACGAATTGTCTAAAGTTCTAACCACTGAGGTACAAACACTCATGAAGAGAGGATTGGGGATTATCTCTCATTCAAATTCATGCGCTCAGTGAACAAACGAAGACCCCTTCAAAGTAAAAATCGTTTAAACCACAAAATTACACGATGACCAAACACACGGTCTAAATGTTCCAATTAAAGTGAATGTATTTTAGTTGTCGAAACAACGTTGTTAAACATAACACATTAGCTGTATTGGTCTAAAGGTTTTTGAATATTAATTAAAACCCAAACTGAATTTTTACGAGTTTAACATAGTGTACAAAAAGAAAGACTCTAGACAAAGTAGTGCCTCCTCATATACTTGAGGATTTTCATAACCACAATCCCTTTAGGAAATCCTCAAGTGTGAATTGTGTGACAATCTATTTTATATACTTAAGTTTAAGGTCTATCCACAATGAGAAAACCATAAAGTTGACTTGAATTTGTTCAAAATATTTGTATTGTTAACTAGAACTAGAGAAGTCGCTTACATTTCCGTTGTACTGTTTAGATGAAGTGTTGTCAAGTTTCCTATAAATTCGAGAATAACCACTCAATATGTCAGACAAACAAGTTTTTCCTGCTAATTATTTTTTCGATATATTACTTTGTATAGGGTCGTTTACGTTACTTTGGGGGTCACTCACGTTACCTATTTACACCGAGTCCCATGACTTTGTGTTGGTGTAGAGCGAAAAAGGCAAAGTTTCATTGTAACAAGTAGTCTTTTATGAAGTATTTTCAATAATGTTCATATTTTTGCCTCTACCCTAAACTTTTCGAGATTATTGTTATTGAAGGTGATAAAGAGTATCTAGATTTTTATAGTGATCTCTGTTCAATTTTTTAGTGTAATGAGATAACTAACAGTAAAATTGGGGTGTACGTATGTGTGTCATTTTTTCACCATTGCATGATATCAAACAAGAAATAAAGAGAAAAGTAAAGTGCTGCACTTATGTAGCGCCCTTTACAATGATCAGTTTACCCCCAACGGACTGGAAGCACATATAGGCGCAATCGGCAGCCGCTTCAAAGCGGTCCATGTATGCTGGTACTCATATTACCGACCCCGGAAGGATGGAAAGCTGAGCGGCCTTTAGCGGGAAAGAAGGTCGCCCAAATATTCAACCCTCGACCAGGCCGGGGATTGAACCGGGGACCTCAGGATTGAGAGGCAGAGATCTCTCCACTGCCAACCCCTCCGCTGTAGAAGGGAAAAGGCTGAATGTTGATATTGATATTATTATACTGCCTTAGCCTCTTTTGTACATCGTAATGACCAAGAATTCTTACATTTTTTGTGAAAAGGGTGGGTTTTCTTCACCTGGCTGTAATGTTTTTTCCATTACTACTGATTTACTAAAACACTTTTTTGGAACGCTCGATGGAGTACTAAGGAATCTAATAAGAAATGCGCCATTTGTACAGCTTAGGTTTCATTTTTCGCTTTTCCTGGTGCCAATTTGTTACCTACGAACGAGTGGTTTACCTAAGTTTCTTAAAATGTTGTGAACCCTGTAGTCTCTTTCATGAGTAGTTTGGTAAATATATCCAGTCAAAATATGAACTTATCTCTTTCCAAGAACAGTATGAGCCTCCTGTTGCTCATCGAACTGAAAAACTTTGCTACGCATTTCAACACCTTGCTTTGGAATAATCAAAAATAAAATGAACACTCTTTCATAAAAGTGCCAAAGTCCAAAGCTCTAATGGTACAAAGTCTCGTAGAAAAATGATCGGGAAATCGCGCACATCATACATCAAACTACTACAAGTAAACAACGGCAAATGCCGATAAGCTCTGTTTTTCGGCATTTTTATGCCTTTATATGAAAACTCCAATAAAGCGGTTACATAAAAGCTTATCTATATCGTGTGACGGTTACTTTCTAGCCGGCCTTCAAATAACGATAAAGCTTGGACGACTATGGTACAGTTGGACAAATACGTTTGAACTCAAACTCCTTCAGTTTTCGGATTTTGTTAGTCAAATTTTTAGAGCTCGTACTGGTTTTCTACTGCGTTGACGATCACGTTTTACTATCACATCACACCTGGTATTGGTAGAATTTGTACGGAAATTACAATAGCATGACACACCTGGTATTGGCAGATATTGTAGAGAAATCACAATAGAATGATACACCTGGTATTGGCAGAAATTGTAGAGAAATTACAATAGCATGACACACCTGGTATTGGCAGAAATTGTAGAGAAATTACAATAGAATGACACACCTGGTGTTGGCAGAAATTGTAGAGAAATTACAATAGCATGACACACCTGGTATTGGCAGAAATTGTAGAGAAATTACAATAGCATGACACATCTGGTATTGGCAGAAATTGTAGAGAAATTACAATAGCATGACACATCTGGTATTGGCAGAAATTGTATAGAAATTACAATAGCATGAAAAACCTGGTATTGGCAGAAACCGTACAGAAATCACAACAGCATGAAACACCTTTATTGGCAGAAATTGTACAGAAATTAAAATAGCATGAATAACCTGGTATTGGCAGAAATTGTACAGAAATTAAAATAGCATGAAAAACCTGGTATTGGCAGAAATTGTACAGAAATTACAACAGCATGACACACCTGTTATTGGCAGAAATTGTACAGAAATTAAAATAGCATGAAAAACCTGGTATTGGCAAAAATTGTACAGAAATTACCAAAGCATGACACACCTGATATTGGCAGAAATTGTACTTCCATCTCCATTCACCCAGTTCTTTCTAGATTATTAACCATAAAGTCATATTCCATAAACAACTATATCATTATCTACAACTCCACAAAATACTAAGTCCCCATCAATGTGGCTTTAGGAAAAATAGTTCAACCGTATTTTCTCGCTGCTCTCGCAAACGCTCGCTTATGATTATATTTAAAATCGAATATCACGTACTAACTTAAGCAATATGACGTCATTTCTTCTTGCAACACCCCGGATTTTAAATCTAAATAAACTACAGTTAATCGGAAGGCTTTCGATACTGCTTGATACGATTTACTGTTAGACAAGTTATCAAGCCTGGGTGTCATGGATGAAGAGCTCATATGGTTTAAGGACTACCTTCGAAATCGTACGCAAGTGATTGAGCATCAGGGCGTGTCATCTGATCCTGAGAGTTTGTTTGTAGGGGTCCCGCAAGGGTCAATCCTCGTTTATCCTTTACGTAAATGATCTACCAGATGCCGCGGTGCAGTGCAATGTTCTTATGTATGCGGATGACACTGTGTTATTTTCTACAGCAAAGCAGGCTTCTTGCATTGAGAGTAAACTAACTGAGGATTTAGCATCAATTGAGCGATGGCTCCATGAGAATAGTTTATTTTTGAATGTAACTAAAACCCGAAGCTATGCTATTTGGTATTGCTCCTAGGTTGTCAGACGTTGACTCTTTTTCCATTACAATTAATGGTTTTCAAATCAAGCAGGTCCCGAAATTTAAGTATCTAAGCGTTGTCTTAAACAAGGGACTCAATTGGAATGACTACATTAAATATCTCCGAACTAAAGCAGGAAAACGTGCGGGGATATTAGGCCGCATTCGCTATAATATTTCATATTCAAGTGCTAATTCTATCTATATCTCTCTGATTCGTCCAATTGTAGAGTATTGCGACACTGTTTGAGGATGCTGTGGTATAAGGTGAACATCAAATCTATTGAGGCCTTGCAGAGGCGCGAAGCTAGAATTGTAATGCGAACACATTCTAGTGATTCTGCTGGACAAGTTAAAGTGGCCAACATTAGCAGCTAGGCGTGATATTCATATTTTAAATCTAATGCAGAAATGTAACAAAGGCCACAGTATTTTAACAATTATTTCGTTTTTAACAGTAAATTTTATTCTCGTACAACTCGTAAAAGCAATTTGCTTCACTTGCCTCGCGTTAAAGCAGAAGTTGCAAAGAGATCCTTTCATCATTATGGATGTGTTGTTTTTAATATTTTTTTGTTACGCTAGTTATTATTGTTTTTTTTTTAAAATAGCTATATATATTGTATATAAAGATTTTGTTTGTGTATTTTTGTATGATGTTTCTTCTTCTCCTAATAACCTCATTTAGCGACAACACTTTCTTCGAACATAGCGAACTAGCTTAAATTAGACTTCTTCACGCTTGCGATATGTGACTGAATGCAAATAAAAACGAACCCCATCTATTTATAGGCATTCTTTTGGAAGCGCAAGTAAAATCTCCAAGGTTCCCGTTAAATAGATGTGTCTTGATCGTCGTAACTGCATTATCTACCATGACATGGTAGATTTACCTGGCAAATGGTTCTTGTCAGACAATGAAATAAAATCGATCAAACACTGCCTTGATTTAACATTGCTTGCAAAAAGGGATAAGTTAAGTATTTAATTGTGTCTCTTCATGTCCTTGTGGAAGTGCTTAGCAAAAACCTGTGAGAATGTAAAACAAATCCTTTTAAGGATTTAAAAGTCGTTACTATTATTTTGTGGTTTGCAAAGTCGCTTTGTGTGACAATATTTTTTTTTTTGTTTTCCAGGAAATACAAAAATAGATCATGAATAATTGAGTGATTTGCATTAGCAAGCTAAGGTCTGCTTCTCAGAAAGCTTAAGGGAGAATTTGAGCTAATATCTGCGATGGCGACTGCATCATCAAATAGTCTAAATCCCAATCGTATGTTTAAATACGAATCCATTCGTATTGAGTTAATCAGATATTTTCAGCAAAACCGTCCTTTCAACCTCGCAAAAGTTAAAGATTATTTCTACAATTTCCATCGTTCGCACAAGCATCTTCAGTTTTCCATAACGCAAATATTTGATGGAACGAAGCATATACTGATAGATACCGATGGGTTTGGTCAAATTCAACGAGAAGTAGAGCAAGTAAGTGGATGCTATGATGTGGTGAAGGTTTCGTCGATCAGTCCCCCGATGAACGTGTTGTACAAGCGGTCTTTTTCTTCTCATCAAGCCTACGCAGATTGTCTAAACAGCCTACGAAGGGAGAACGAAACTTTATGGGCCAAGTAAGTAAAATCTCTCTTCATTTTTAGTTAGAAAAGAAAAGAAGTTGTTAGATGTTCGGCTAGTTATTGCTGTAGAGTTTCTTTTATGGTAATGTTATGAGGCATTCTAAAGTGAAGGAAATATAAGAGACAACAAGTTGTCTTTCGGTATCGATACGATTTGCGTCCATGTTGACGAAACAACCTAATTCTACACAACAATAGATTATTTTTATCCAATCTAGTCGCTGTTTTGCAATGAAGGCAACGTTAATGTTTTGGTCTAAGCCTGTAATTTCGATTGTCAATGTGTTTAATTTTCACAAAACTTTTAAAATAAGTTCTCTTTAATTCTTTTAAAGAAATCAGTATCTAGATAAAGTTTCCGAAAAACAGTCCTTTATATTCTCTAGCATGAACAATTGCTTCTTCATTGAGGATAAATCCTTTGTGAATTCCAGCTACCTGCTCCCATGCAATTATATTGGACCCTGATAGTAACTCGGTGAATGTTGTAGTGGTACGAATCTATCTTATTTTTAATAAATCTCTATTTTGAAAACAGCATTTTATTTACATTCCTGAAGAACATCACATTGTTAACAAAATACCAAATGAATTACGATCCAGTTTCCTACGTCTTACTGACGTAAGTTTCTTTTGTTGTAAATCCAACCAAAATAAAATAATTGAAGGACTACAAACGAAGAAACGCTGTGTAGTCTCTTTCGTCAGTGGTGCGGAAAACCATCCAACCGAAATCTAAAGTTATCTCTTTCCAAGAAGAGCATGTATCCCATGTTGCTTTAGTGAATTACATTAATGATTAATAAAATTCAAACGCTCCCGATGCAGATAAGAAAAAGGTAAACTCTGTATAGCTGGAGCATCACTTCCTTTCAATGTTTCTCATTAGGACATTATCGAGCTGAACAACTTACTAGCTACTTATTTCAACATCTTGCTTTGAAATAACCAATAATAAAAAGAAAACTCTTTCAAAAATGAACTGTTTTATTCTACAGACAAAAGCAAGATGCAAGACACCACGCTAAGGAACTGAAAAATTTCATTATGGGTTCCCCCAGAGGAAGTACTTTCTTGGCCTTTGACACGGAATTCTACGAGCACGACCGGGTGACATTGTTAGAGATTGGATTTGTTGAATTTACAATGAGAGATGACGATGTTCCAAAGTATTTCCACTTCATTATTAAAGACAACCTGCACATCAAGAATGGAGACTATGTTCCTGATAACAAAGACAAGTTCCAGTTTGGTTCATCGCAGTGCATGTCTCTTGCTGGAGCAACTGCTCAGTTCAGAGAGCACGTCGAGAAAGCTCAGGTTTTGGTGGTACACGGAGGCAAGGCCGATACAACGATGCTGCACGACCTTGGTATTACCATAACCGGCAAAGACATGTTTGACACCCAGATATTAGCTCTGGCGTTGCTGTCTGCTGGACCGAACGCGCCAAAGAACTGGGGGCTCAAGAGGATGATCGGAGAGCTGGGTATCGCTTGTGACGAAAGTATCCTACACAATGGCGGTAATGATGCGGCGTACACAATGAAAGCGTTTCGTGCACTTGCTGCCAAGGCGAAGACAGGTTTCTTTTAAACAAGGAGACGGTAAAAGCGTTTAGTACAAGAACATGACAAAATATCTTCAAGTCATCAAGATACTCATGTACTGTTTGGTCTCTACTAAAGTATGCCATTTTCACCATTTCTGAATTTAATTTTTATTTTGTTTGTATGATGACACTTTACAATGAAAACTGAAATAGTTCAGGGCAAATAGAAATAACATTTTATAGCATAGAAAAGTATTCAAAATGATATATTTGCTACCAGTTAGTTAGAGGTAATATAAGCACTTAAATATTTCTAGTACAAGTGTTGGCTGCAAGGAATAAAGTGTTTAGGTAAATGGCTTTAAGAACTTTATTGGTTAGGAATGCTCATTAGTATCCTTTATTATAAAAATGCAAAGATAATCAAAGCTTAACTAGGTTTTCACCTATACATGAATTTAGTCTTGAATTGCAAATGTTATCTTTGTACCAAATCTTTTCAACGTTTCGACACAATTGTTAGCGTAGTTGTGCGTGTAGATGCAAACACAACGTTATTATCATTAACGCATTTTTGAAGTACAAAAATATAATAAAACGTCTCTAGTTTATGCCTGTCTATTCAGTGTCCTTCCCTTATGGTTACTCTCTTTCTTGTTTCCGTTCTTCTTGTGGCTTTGCTCTTTCTGATTTGTCTTGTCGTTAACAATTTTGGCTCGGTATGATCACGAGAGCCCTCTTCAGAAGACTGCATTGGCGTATAGCAATCGTGACTGAATTTCTAGGGGGGTCCGGGGGCATGATTCCCCGGATAATTTTGAAGTTTTGAACATCTGAGATTGTATGGAGTATGGTTTATTTCTATCAGTCCAAACTAAATTTTGTCGTTTTATTAATCATCAACTTCTGTTAGTTTCCTCCGACAAAATCATTGGTGGGGAAAACCCTCCCAACTCTATGGCTCCGCGGTCCCTGACTCTCCAAACGCGTGACTCGTTCAAATCTTTTAAAGATTTACGTTGGAGCGGTAGCGAGTCAAACCCTAACAAAGGCTTTATGAAAAGACCGAGTTTCTCATTCACGATTGAAAAGAACAACATGATCAGTGTTTTCATTTCTTAGATCAATAAAAACGTCTTTGGAATATCGCCTTCTTTTTAAAAAGTGATTGTAAATACTAGATTTCTACGTTTTGCCGATGCATAGCCCAATATAAAAAAATAGATATTCAACTACAAGGTAGCCTGCGTAGCGGCTCTTGAGGGGACCGGGGCTTGGGCTCTCGCTACACAGGCTACTAAAAAGGGGAGGGGGGGGTGGGGCTTAATCCGCGCCATGCTACCCACAGACTTTCACCTCCTTACAGGAATTACCTAAGCTACACTCTCCAAAGGCACACAAGCTGTCTGTGAAGCAGGTTCATGAAGGAGCTGGAGGGCAATGTATGCCCCGAGTGTCCCTCAGAAAATCGTCCGTAACATGACTGCAAAGGACAATCCAGGAACTCTGCCCATAAATCTGTTTGCAGCAGACTCCCCAGCTGTTCAGCTCTTGGATTTCACCATGCTGAGTGAAGCGGCAGCGGTTCCTTTGCCACAATATGAGATGAGTGTTTGTGTGAACCCGGGTTCCTGTGTCAGGTGCGGTTCAACGAAGATACATAGAGATGTTTCGATGTCAGCAAGATCGTTTGTGCTTTTACCTGCTATAGCTACTATGACGATGTCTTAGAGATTGAGGAAAGTTACCTTATCCTTCTACTTGATGAACTTCAAGAGACCAATGAAGTTGTTACTATCGTAGAAGCCGCCGAGATGACGGAAGCAGCAGCCTTGAGGACCGTCCGTCAGTACAGAATACCAGGACACGAAAGAGACAATTTTTTCTTCTAAGAGTTTATGATAAGACGGAAGAATGATGATAGCAAACCGTGAATATACATTTATTGGGTTCAAGAACATCGCAAACAGTTTTGGGGGTCATGGGAACACGAGCTGAAACCATTTTTAGGAACAAGCATAAATTAATATTATTAATGGGGAACAAGGAAAATTGAGAAGGTTGATGATGACTTGAACCTGGGCTGCAGTTTTGCTGGTCCAGAGACTTCTTCTTTTTATCATT
>JAOBAT010084952.1:0-18671 GCA_026413305.1 Hydrozoanthus tunicans
CCCCCCACCCCGCCCCTCCACTCGCGCCATGTACCATCTAAAGTTTAACTTTCAGTAACTGGAATCAATTTTTAAAAGTTGAAATCAAAGTTTCGATGGAAAAGTTACCTTTTCGATAAACTTAACTGTTTGCTTTATTAAATTTTCTTACCGTTATTTCTTTCCACAAGCCAACAACAAAACGAAAAACAAATCATTGACCTTCTTTTGGTATTAAGTAGCGATTCTTATCTTGTTATCTTTAGAGAGGCTAGCAGGGGGTAAACGATTCCTAACTGTTTTATTTTTAAAAAGTATTAAACGGAATCATTTAAAGGTGTGCTACATTTAACAGAACGAGAACTCAAAGTATCTGTTTATCTGTCAGATTATTTTTCTAAAGAAAGACCGATTTTTCCGCTACTGCATTACCACCTTTTAAGGGTAATGAGACAACGTTTTTGACAAGCACTCAGTCACAACATAACTGAGGAAGAAGAGTGTCTCCAAAAACGTTTTTTAGAGAATTTTAAAGCAAAATTTTAGGCCTGAATGGCACAAAATAAAGTTTATTATGATATCTTTTACGGCCTAGAACAAAATTTTAAAACTTGTAGAACATTTACAAAAACATTTGACAGTCACAACTCGTTGCCTCGCGAGAAATGGCTTCAGCGTCCAATAGTATAAACAGCCCTAACGCAACCTATCGGCCGCTAGCTTTTGGATGCCAAACACCTATCAATTAGAGTCGTAAATGGACGCTAAGCAGTGCAGTGAAAGTTGCTTGTGCTTTCACCTGGAGTCGCACAGCATATTTTTGACACAACTGACATATATCGCACAAAACAACGTCCCAATCGTCGGTGCGCTTCTTCGATTCGTACCGTCACCAGTGGCTAGCGCTGCACGTTGTGTCCCAGCGTCAAAATTGAGAAACTCAAAAGCTTTTCGTTCATGATAATGACGATGATAATAGCCTTAACACTAATTTTTAAAACAAGAACCGTGTTCTACATGAAGACCTAGGACTAAAAGAGTTGCACGGAGAAAGCACAACAGTAATATGGACTTCACGGGAAGAAAAACTCGCAATCACAACTATGTAAATCTTAAAAACGAAAGAAAAAGGAAAAATAAACTAACCTGAAAGTTTTATTGTGAACTTTCTTGGCACCTGTTAGTCCTGTTACCCAGACAGATTGATTTCTATTAGAAGTCGTAAATATTGTTACACAGTTCTTCAGCATCAATACAAAAACAAATAGTTATCTTTAGCGATCCTTGATATGCTTACTAACACCAAAGTACTGAACTTGCAAGTGTTTTGACCTTTGCAATGAGCAGCGACGAATAGATATTGATTCTAGTCGAGGTTGTGGAGGGTAAGTTAGCCTGTTAACATGGTGTAGATTGCATGCGCATCTCATGTTAAACATGGTGCTAGACAGAGCAGAAGTATTTTTGAAGGCCAAGAGGCGCGGGACGGGATCGAGTGACAACTGAATTCGAAGCAAAACCTTTATTCATCTGGCTGAGGCACACGAAGCTGAAAGACTAACATAAGAGACATCAAAGAAGATTTTTCACAGAAGCATCTGTATCCCTGATGCGTTAAAAACGATACTCAAGTTTATGAGTACGTGACAGAGAAATCGTGAATGGCGTACAGGCCGCAAAATGTAATTTTAACTTTTTGTTTTTTATCGGTCTTTATACATATGGTCGTTTGCCCTCTCTAAGCTGGTACTAATCAGATGAAAAGATACGTTGAGCTTTAAGCTGTCATGTAACCATTCCTAGTTTCTGCACATTTTTTCAATCTTCGCGCTTCTAGCTTTCATTTCAACACAGACGTACGAAGTGATTGCAGAATCCAATTTTGACTGCGAAAATAGCACCCAAATGCGATATCTGAGATATTCACTGCATAGTATGAAAAAAGATTAACTAAGGTAAGTATTTCACCCAAACAACATGGCAGGGTCAAAGGAACAACTTCAATGCTAATTCCTGAATAGATAAACATGAAAGTTTTCCGAATCCTTTAGCTCGTGAAAAAGCTAATTAAATCTAAAGAATTAAAAATTTTAGCTTTAAACACTGAAACATCACCTGTCGGCTTCTTTAAAGTGTTTGATTCGGTTTTAAATATTGCTTATAGCGGTTTTTAATTAAAATTCTACGGCTAAAGAGAATAATGGCCTTTAATCCGTCAAAATTGGCTCCTAAAGTTGCAAATCTCTTCACCACCTGCGATTAGGCTAAGAGAGGTGAACGGATCTAGATTTTTGCCGTATATAAGTTTTGTGCACTTCATCAGATCTTGCTAACTATCGCCTTGATTTAAGATGCAAAATCAACAAGTTCTATTCGCTTATCCTTCGCAGAATTTAATCTAACTTTTCAGATTTTTTGAAGCGAGTGAACTGGCTTGCGCGAAGCAAAACTGATATATGTTAATGCTATTTAATGAAAATGCTAAACTAGAACACCATTTACACAACAGAAAAAGAAACGGCTGGGCAAGGATAAAGATTAAGGGTAATATATTTAATTCCATTGAAGCAAGGACGAACTGCGGTTACCTTATCGGTCTATTTTGAATTTTAGGTTCAAATTTGAGTTAGTAATGAAACATCACTGAGTTCCCCTAAATTTGCATCGCTCAAAAAATTGTTTCCGAAACAAAAAATAAAAATTTCTCCAGTTTGATATTAAGAAAGATATAATGGTTCCCATTCAACCCGCAAATTTATAGAAAAACTCATACAGTGTGGTAGATTCTATTGTACAACAAATAAATCCTTTTTCAACGTTACTGTTTCATGTTTGAAATGATTTTTTTTCTCGCTCTTGATTTTTGTTGTTGTCATGACAACTGTAGAACTGTAGTTCGAATGCAAAGCTCGCAGCTGTGAAATCAAAGCTGAAACGCGTTGTTTTGGTTTGGCCGAGTTTCTACCGGGGAATCAGTATTTCAGTGTTCAGTTAAGACACAAACTAGTTATTCGTTATAACCAACAGCCATCCTTGTTATGCTGAAACGGATTTTGTCTACTGTCAATAAGGATATGCAATTATTTTTTAAAACAGTAAAATATTTTGTAGTAAAAACGAAATCAGGAGAAAAAAAAATAAATAAAAGGATCTATTGTTGACGAAGATTCACGCTTAATCGTTACAGAGTTGTTTATTATTCATTTAAAAAAACTGAATACTTACTTTTGCTTCTTTTTACATTTTAGCAAAGCCTCGAGAAACTTCGGTTTTTGAAAATAAATAATGCAAAACACGTCATTTCGCTTTCAGTTCCATGCACTTCACAGGGTATAAAGTTTGGGAAACGAAAAAAACATGAAATAAAAGGATTTTTTTAATGGCTTTGTAATAACCTTCAGTTTTGGGTAAATAAGCGAGCAAGGACCTCAAAGTTACAAGCCTGTTTAACGTACCAGTCTATATATTTTCCTTAGGCTTAGTTGAAACCCCTTGGAACAACGCTCAAACTCTTGTGGGATTTCTCCTTGTGTGTGCCTTGTATTAAAATCGATTCATATGATCAATCCTTGCGTAAAGGAAATGATACTTGAATAAATGAGAACTCGAATTAAGGTTCGCTTTTAACATATTATCACATAATTGGAAAGGAAAACTCAATCCTGATCTATGTTCCGATAGAGTACACTTATACGCCTTGATGTTTACATGAAGATGCACTTAGCAAAATCGAAACCACTCGGATTAAGTGTTTGACAAGGAAGCAACTTAAATGAAGTTTATTGATCCTGAAGTGCGACAAATGGCTTGGTTTTCACGTAAAGGTTCTTTTCAAATTAAAACGTACACTTTAAGGCAGTTTCGCATGTCCTAAAATGATCTTTGCCGTGAGCCGGTAAACACCTCACAAGGCCACGGGAATTAAAATTCCTCTCAGTTAGTCCCTTGGCGTTAGTCGCAACCAAAACGAAACAAGCGATACCTGCGTTTTGTAACAACAAGACATTGATCAACATGGACTGCAGCCCAATGCTAACAATGTTCTTTGTAAAACCACATATTCTTGAATAACTCTTGTTCCGGAAATCATAATTGAATTACAAAGTATGCCCTCAAAGATCAGGGAAAATCGAGCCGAAGTTTCCTCTCGCTCATTTGTAATCATATTTTGCTGCTCACAGCTGTAGCCAAGCTGCAGCGGTAAAAATACAAAATTAAAACAATACGAATGCACTGTTATAGTTCATTCGGTGGCAAACTTGTCTTTCGCCTGAAACCGTTGAATGTAATTTATTCTTATGGCTTGGTTGAAAAACCTTAGCCATACTGAGATTCTTGGATCTAAGATTTAGAGGGCCTAATGGATTTTTTGTAAGCTTTTTGTTTTATTTCAATCTTTTTTCACTTTTCTTTTTAACAATGTTTTTTGTCTCATTCCTGAGGGCTGCAGTTGATTTACTTTCCTTTGCCGTAATTCTGGCCTAGTGCTTATCCGAAGGTCTATCTCTTATTGTGCAACGTATGAAGTTAGTGTTCATTTCAAATGACAAAGGGAAGCAAAGTCATTCGATATAGTTTTTGGTCGTCGTTTCATCTGTCTCGAAAACCGAGCTCGTAGTACTACTGTTCATTCATATCAATAGCATATACCTTGTTGAATTGTCATAGAAACTGTTATCTCTCACCTCAATTTGTTAATTCTCTGTCTGCTGTAAAGCCGTATTATTAAGAGCACACGGAGGCCGGTCGCTCTCCCTTTGTGTAGCGATTTTTGTTTTCTTGACAACTTTCAGGTTGCGGCCAAACGCACTTGGCCTGTGGTTGAGATTTTGTTGTTTTTTTAGAAACACCGAAATCTTTCAACCTACAGAATGATCAAATGATTATTACCGGAACTGACTGTAAAATGCATCGCCCCCCAGGCTTTATTATTTTTTCAAAAACTAAGTATGAAACACGGAAATCACAAAAGTGTCGGCGCAAGCAAATCTAATAGCATGATGGTGATTAAACTCGATGATGTAATGGCAAAAACCAAACTATACGTTAGATTTTGCGAGATGTTTACCAGTTTAAAAAGCAATTCTTTCCTTGTTTCAATGTACAACTTCGACGTAATTGATCAATCTAACTGGTAAATTCTTACGCCGGGTAACATCTTGGTCTGCCTTTATTTTATAAAGCTGAAAACGGTTTTTACGCTTAATTAGCGGGCTCGCGAGTGTTCATCTAGCGTTTGTGGTTCGTGGGTGTTTCATATGGCTTGTCAACTTTACCACCCTATTAAACTATAGAAACGCAGCAATTAATTCAGTAAACTCAGTTTTTATGACTGGATATTTCGATAACGACTATTTTTAAGAGCCAAAACATCGCCCGACCGATGATCAGAGAAATCTACCCAGAGTCCAAACTTGCACTAGTCTGTTTTAAATTTTTGAAATTGAACCAGCTGAGATTTCCGCCTTCATAGTTTAGCAGATTGAAAAACATTGTACCGATATGATTGTCGTTTTCTAGTAACCCTACTATTTTACGCAAATTTGAAACAATTTTTTACCGCGTGCACGCGTTCTGTATATCCGCGCGCGCTCGTGCCGGTTAATTGACTTCTTGAGCTCTTTTTGAAAAAACGACATTAATTAATTCAAAATGAAAATGCTTTACGACAACAAAAAGCTTTCGAATTTCTCAAAGTTTTCTAAATAAACCGCACCGGGGTTTCTGAGAACCTAGAGTTAGGCTGTATAGGACATGGGCAAAGAAAAATTGGTGTTTTCTAACTAGAAAATCAAAGGGATTAATTTTAAGATCAGAGTTTTCTGTGTGCAGTTCTTGGAAGCCACCTATTATGAGTCGTGCATGTTCTAGCTCTGTTTTTTACTCTTTGAACTGACTGAAATGGTTGCATTTTTTCAAGATGAATCGTCAAGTTTTGAACCTAAAGAACGTCGCGTGGTTACCCGGCAATTTGAAAATGAAAACGAAAGTTGCGCTGTTTACACAGTCACTAGAAAACAACACGCCAGACCATACACGAGAGATTCAATGTCTCATGAGTCGTCAGATAAGAGATATTTTATTACTTACATATATACATCGGCCGTATATATTATTATGTATACTTATGAGCATAAGTATACATACATACATGGGCTGTGTTTAATTCTTTTCTCGCTCAAAAGAATTAGCTTTATCAGTGCGATTGATAAAGTTGTTATGACACAATTTTGAGCCTGAATCATTAAGTAAGCCCACGGTCTCTTTGCGACGATCCAAATTTCAAATTCTGAGTAAGTTGAACATTTTTCTAAGGTATAAAATCAAACGAGCACTGTTTTATCAATCAGAAAGCCGGCAAATAATAATAGGTTTTATTTTGTTTCGCGTAAAAAGTGATGCACGAATTTTCTCCCTTAAAATCTTCAAAAGATCTCACTTGAGCCTTATGCATGCCCGAATTGCCAAAGGAGAATTTCGCATTCGCCAAATATTTCAACAAAAGATAATTTTGTCTAGTTTGGTTGATCAAGGAACGGATTTTGGCTACGTCAGTTCCCTTTGTAAATTAAATTTACATTGCAAATACAAAGTCAGCCCTGCTCGATATAATGTTTTACCTCTCGGGTGTTGTAATACTAATGTAAACTTTGATAATACAGCGCGGTTTGGCGAGTTTTTTTTTATTATTTGGGGAATACTCGTTCAGTTTATTAAGCTGCTAAGATTCAACTAATGCACTACACTGCAGTTGAATTCAATTCTTTCACACCGGGAAAAAAAGAGTTAACTTTGTATTCTAAACTAAAAAAAAAAAATCGCTACCTCACTAGCCTTTCTGATAAGCTTGACTGTTCTGTCGTATAATATTGAAACTATTCGCCAATTTGTCTTGTATGTAAAGTATTTTCGATTTGCTTTCATCGAGAAACACGCAATTTATATCAGAAATGCCCTAGAGCAACCATGAAGAATCAACAAAAAGGCATGATTGTATAGCCAAATGTGGCATGTAAAACATATTAACTTTAGCAGTTGCTCAACAAAAACGCTTTGTTTTGATGTTCATTGTGTTCAAACTAAATGAAGTGTCTGATATTTCCTTTGAGTGTTGAATCAAGTCTTAGTATAAAGAACATTTCATGTCAAGAAGAATGTAAAACCTTCATTTAAAATTGCTCAGTAATCACGAAAACATTCAACACTCAAAGTATGGTTAAGTGTTTGTCCGGTTTCTTTAGTATCAAATTGATTGAACCGGAGATTGCCAATGCGGTGCGTAAAATGAAAAAATAACCTGCCCAAAACTCAATTATTCCTCATCAGCTGGTAAAAGCCCACAGCTACACATTGCCAATAAAATTTATTGAAATATACTGCCCGTTCAGATGATGAATATGAAAGTGTATTTTGCTAGGTTTCGAAAAGCCTTATTTCAAAGTTTACTCAATGTAGTCATTTATGCATAACTGAAGAGCTGCCTCAGTGCTCAAGTGGAAGAGAAAACTTAACGATAAACAATTACTATATAGATTTACCCTCAAATCAGGAAAATCAGTTCAAACTTCAGTATGTACTGACCTTGAGTTGTGTCGCTCGACGTCGTGTGCGCGCGTTGCCTTTACAAAGTACGCCGGATATTCGAGGTTTTTCGCCTGCTGAAAAGTTGTGATATAGTTGTACTTAACCGAATGTACTAAACAACGGTGAAATAAATTACACACTATTTGAACTTGCCTAAAATCTTCAGTATTTGATTTTGGTCCACCGTTAAGAGCCTCAATAATGACATTACCATGTTAACAACGAAATTACGAACATAGATCGGCGGGCTTTTTTATTGTACACGGACAAAACCCGTCTCGGTCGTGAGTGGACAGCAGATACATTACAACAATCAAAGATCAATTATTGACTTTATACCGTTTCGCATTGGTAGATATTTTTTTCGTCCATTAATATACTGGTATTACGGCACATGCACTCAATCTTCTTTATAAACTTAAGACTTATTGAGAATTAATTGTTTTGGCAGGAATAAGTGTTCAGTATCATTGCCGTTGTTCTGCGATATTTCGCTTTCAGAACAGGAACAAACGCGTGAACCGGAGAAGAAAGATATTTTCTTATTGACGAACAACGGTTGATTTTCAACGAAGTTGAAAAACATATGGGTTCTGTTTACCCTTCCATCACACTCTTCGTAAAAAAAGGTTTGAACTCCCCGAATGGGACTCGAACCCACGTCTCCTGGTTACTAGTCAGGCGTGATAATCACTGCATTATGCACCACCGGGACTATAAACCATGCTGGCAATATAGCAATTTACGGGGCCGTGTATAGAACTATTTGGAGTTTAAGATTTAAGGACGGCAACATCAACGACGGCAGCCTACAAAAACACACTTCTTGCTTGCCCTTTTCGATCACGTATGGCTAGTTTGTTTTTTCTTTTGTCCGAGTTACGCTTTGTGAATAGAAAAAGGATGAAAGTGATTGTTTTTAAGGCAAAAGAAGTTTGACATAATTTTCTGTAGGTCGTTCTCGAGCTCGTAGTCGTAAAAACTTCGAAACTGAGCTTTTCACGTTGACTTTCTAGTCGAAGACATGCAGGTGGCGCGCACGGTGCATTCCAACGTGCAGCTATTGTATTTACTATTGTTTTATGCCGTCGTCGTCGGCGTCGGCGCGTACTCGTATCTTGAACTCCCTAATATTGTATCTGAGTCGCTCTACACACTATTGTACTTTCTTGCATCTCTTTATCTACGGCTTAATGAATCGATTGCCATACTACTTAAAGAACAATAAGTTTTACTGCCGTCTGGACACCACAAGAACCGAATGATTGTACCCCGTTTTTGGTCACTCTCATGAAAAATCGACAAAGTGAATCAAATTATCCTTGTGGAGGGGAGAAAAACCGGACATGGAATATCAAACATTCAAAAAAATAATTTTGAAAGGAAAACAAGTGGCAAATGTCGCACTTGCGAAGAATGTTCAATTCAGAACTTGAGATGTGTAGCTCGAGAAAAATTCGAATCTATCACCGTAAAAATGTCTATCAAAGGAAGTGCAATAGAAAACACAAGACACAAGCCGCGGTCAACAAAAAAATCTTAACATTCTTCGTACAATAACAAATCTCAACAAAGTTGACTGAAACTGGTTAATGAAAGAAGTACTGTATTCCTGTACTGTACCTGTTTGGGTGGTCAGAATTTTCTTTGAACAAGATTCCTAAACGATTCAGCCGGTTCGATATGAACTGATGCAAAGAATTGAGCGATTGCTTGTCTTTCAAGCCCTTTATAATGCTAATCGAAATGTAGGCGTTCACAGACAACAACCATTAGGGAAGAGAAAACTTAAGTGTTTGATAAAAACTGGAGGCTCTTCATCGCTTGACAGGAAGTTCCACTTACGCCAAGTAGAACAGTGAATCTTCCATTACTAAGCTCATGGGAAGTCCTTCAAGGGCTTTTATCGAAAAGCTTCAAAAACTGAAGATTTCTTAAAGCTACTTTTGAAAACGCACTTGCGTCTGACGTAAGCAAGATTAGTTTCGTTGATTTTGAAGGAATTTCCCTGGGGGCAAACACTTCACCAAAGAATATTCGAGTTTGGAATCAACAATCCTCGAGTCTTTAATACGCCGCTGAGTATAGTGATCGTGAGTGAAAATCTTGCTATGCAGGGGTCTGGGACTAGGGCCTGGTTGTTTAAAGGGCGAACCTAGGGTCTAATTCCATTAACCCACGTTCTTGTTTTCACCCTTAGCTGCAATTTTTGAATTGACAATGCTTTCCCTGGAAAATATAAGACTGTAAACCTTTACTCGGAGAAGGAATTTGGCTTAACCCTTGGTTAAAGTTAACCAGCCTTTGAACAACCCAGCCCTGAAGAATAACAAAACATCTTTCCTCGTTTATTTCAAGATGTTTATTGGATTATTTATTAACTAAAATCGATTATAATTAAAAAAAAATTAATGCTTAATTTAACTAATGCTATGGTTTGTGGCCACTACGTGATACTAAACGAGTTGTAATCAATTTTCTAGATAAATTTTCTAGCATTCGTGGCTTAACTCAGTAAAACTTTGACTAAACGCACTTAGCTCATGCTTATATAGTTTTTGAAAGTAAAACTGGATGAAAGTTTTAGGACTTCCGCTGATCTCGTGTCCCAAGTGACTAATTAAACATACGCGTCATCAGTTGCTCCATTAACATTTAATATACGCAACTATACTCTATTACACTGAAGCTATTCGTTATAATATTACATTACATGCATGCCTCTAATTCCAAGACAAAAAGATCGTCTCATTCAGAGACCGTCGTTGTGCATGTACCTCTTTTTCCATGACATTCATGTTCCGCGTAACTATAATTCCCAGAAATTGACTATATAAAGGTATCAATACAAGACCTATTCGAATGGTCAGTCACGTGATCTGAATAAGGTAAACAAACATAACGGCCACACTATTGATACTGGAAGAAAGTGATTTTGATAGAAATGAAATTCAAAATCACTTCAAAAGCTGTGAAAATGTACAAGCATCCCATCTTAACCTTTTTATCTGAGGAAGGATATCTTTAAGTTTTTGACATTTAAAAAAATTTTTATCCTTCGGAAAACTAGGAAGAGTCGTCTGAAGCACTTTAAAAAACGCCGAAATAATGGACCTGGTGTGTATCATTGTGCATCTCTCGTTGTGTTGTTTACCCAACTCACAGAATGTGAAGTAAACGGGATTAGTTCTGTTAGATACAATCAAAAGAATCCGTGAAACTCTTACATAAATCAACTTCCGGTACTACCAAACGCAAAACAATCTGAGTTTGATGATACAACGTTTAGAAAGGCAAAAAAAAAGACATTTGAAGTTCATTCATCAAATTTCTTGCAAAGTATTGCTTTGTTTACAACTGCGTGAAAACTATTACATTTGAGTTTTGTAAATAATGTTTTTCTTAAGTCCAGCCAGAGTTTCGGGAAATAAGATGTAAAAATGTCTATCAAAGGTAGTGCAATAGAAAACACAAGACACAAGCCGCGGTCGACAAAGAACTCTTAACATTCTTCGTACAATAACAAATCTCAACAAAATCGACTGAAACTGGTTAATGAAAGAATCATCCAATTTCTTGCAAAGTATTGCTTTGTTTACAACAGTGCGTGCAAACTATTACATTTGAGTTTTGTAAATAAAGTTTTTCTTAAGTCCAGCCGGAGTTTCGGAAAACAAGACGAAATACACCCTTGACGTTTGTTTTTCATGACTTCCGTTGTCTATTTGCGATAAAAGCACACTTGACGTTTTACTTAATACTTTAGGCTGATTAAAAAGAATTAAGCAGCTGCCTCTCAAAGTGAAGTTTCTCGAAATTATAAAAATGTTTCTTGTCTTGAGACAATCGCACTCAGATTTTACAGCAGTTTAACTAAAATGTCGTGAATAAAAACATAGTTGCTTCTTGGTATCGATCATACAGCAAACGTCATATCGATAGTCTGGCCTGGTTCGATTCGTATCACATGGGTGTGGTCCCTCTCTGCACCCCAACGGCCTGCAGTGACTGCGTAGCTACCTGGGGCCACTTCCACCTGGACATCTTCAGCTTTCTGTAGCTAGTATGGAAAATACAAGTGTTTCAGAATACTCTATATTTACTCGTGTGTGCGAGCTTGGCTCATTCTGAAAGAACTGCGACTGCCAAGCGCGAGGGCCTGGGTTCGATCCCCAAATTTTGAACGTTTTTTGCGGCTTTCTTTCGCCAAAAAGTCCATGGGCAGGAAAGTTAAGCGGTTGGTCCAAGCCACTAATCCTCATTCAACAAGGGTAGGGTGTGTCGACATATACATAAAAATACTCCGATTCCGAGCAGCTGCTTTTGATTCGACTTAAAACACGTTTGGTTAAGCAGCTACCACCTACAATCCAATGTACCTTCGTTTGTTTTCCTTGTCCATGAAAATCAGTTGTTTTAAAATCGTAAACCTCTGCAAGTCGACTGTTTTCCGCACACGTTGGACGGTACCTATGTTGAAGTTCAATTTCGTTGTTGGCTTGAATTTTATTTTTCTTTCATTTGTTTCCAATACATTGTCATATATTACAATGTCAAAAAAAACAAAGAAATAAAACCTAAAGCCAAGAGTAGAATCTATAGCGGGGTGCTTAAAGGCATGTATTGGAGATGTTCATTGGATTAAGGCCGATTTACAAGGCCCAACTTTTGCCTACAACTGTTGATGCAACTCGCTTACATCATACATACAACACATATTGTTTCGTAACAAATCATGCCTAAAACTATTGCATGCAATTAAAAAAATTGTAGAGTTTTGAAATATGTTTTAAAGTTGTATGTAATTTTGACGTTTTTGCAATGAAATTAGCTGAGTGGTTAGGCCTGTGGTATATGTTTTTATTTAAACTTCTGACAAACCTCAAACGTTAATGCGTCCATGTGAAGATATTTTCGGTAGCCTTCCTGGTCTTCAAGTGTTAACTGTTAGTTATAAAATTGCTCAAAAAGCCACTGGTTTGTTCTTCGTTTCAACTATTCCTTTATCCACACAGATTTAACACGTCCTCTATGTGTTTTTTAGTCACAAGACAATTGCTACAATAGATAGAATGCAGTTTGCTTGGTGTCCGCCATTTTCTGAGAGTCGCACAAAGGCATGATTTTTTGTGTTGCAAGAGCAAAAGTTGAACGCATTCAAATGGCGGCTAAAATATATGGCGGGCGAATTGCATGCGACAGTTGTAGACAAAAGTTGCATCATGAAAATCGGCCTTTAAGCTGCTTTGAATTAGCTTTAAGACTCAAACTGAAAGCCTCAAAAGAAACTCTCAGGCTAAACTGCTGTTACAGAGATTGTAGTCTTATGTCAAACACTAATCTTCTTTTCATTAGAAAAATAGATAAATTTGGGCGGGAGAGATTTTCCAGTTTGTAGACTTTCACATATGGTTGTCAATCATGGTTTGAGCTTTGAATAAATGCATGTAAGTGAGGCTTCATGAGTAAAGAAAGTGTGTCATCATCCACCTCACCAATTTTAGTTCCTTATCAAGCATCTCCAAATGTGGTGAGTGACTGCCAAACAAGACCAAGCATTGTACATAGCTTTCTTACTAACAAGGCCTTTTTTACCTCACTTACAATGATTTGTCAGCAATCTTTATAAGAGGTCCATAAAGTGTACTTACAGTTGAACCCTGGTAACTTGAAATGCCAATTAAAAGAAATTGAAGTTACTTTGAATTATTATGGTTTTCAGTCATTGGGGTTAAAAATACAGTAAATAATTATTCAAGGAAAAATCCGAAGGAAAATCAGATTTTCCTGCTATCAGCAGTGGACTCAAATCAATGAGAGTTTGAGGTACCAGGGTTCAACTGTAATGCAACTCTTCCCAAGCAATTCGCTCAAGTTGACCTACTGGATTCCTGAAGGAAAGGGCACTGTATTGTGGCTGATGGAACCTGCTACAGTGGTCCATGTCGTGATAGCTGCACTGATCTGGCGTCTGGCCTCTATAAAATCTCTGAAAATGAGAAACCAAGACACCAGTTATCTAAAATGAAAAAAAAACTTCTAATTTTGAAGATAAGAATCTCCACAAGATGCAGTCTCGGGAGGCAACCTCTGGCAATCAGGCATAGGTATAAGATTGGTGGGTATTCAAAGGAAAGATGTTGAGGCATGGAAAATTTGGCAGCCACTGGAAAAAAGGGAAGTCATGGAGCAAGTGGGTGGACATGGGAAAGTTGGCAGATTTAAAGAAAAATGGGTAGTTACAGAACAGGTGGGTGGGTCACAGAGGAACAGGAGAGAAAGGTCGTCATAGGAAAAGGTGGGCGGGTCTTAATTTACTTTTACAACATTCAACATTAACAGGCAAGAGAGTGAGATTTCATAATTAATGCTTCTTTTAACTAAGCTGTTTTTAACGTCCTATCAATAGTGGTTGACAAAACAATTGTAGGACAAAACATATAGTCTGATACTAGTACATCACAGATATGTTACAAACAAAGAAAACTGTACAGTTTATAGAAAGAAAAAAGGGAAAGAAAAGAAAACAATTTCATAGACTGAAGGAACAAAAAACTGCCTGATCAGCATGGTAATATTTGGCTAATTTAATCTTCACTGTAGGAACTATAAATATGCTGGTGTTTCAAGCGGTTTTAACTATACAGCAAGGAATTAAAACTTCAACTTTTTATACATACTTTCCACAATACTGAACAAATTTTATAAATCAATTCAGAATTGTAACCATCTGGTAGATTATAAGGTTATTAGAAAAAGTTTTTTTCAAATTTTAAGAAAATTTCTTCCAAGTTGGTTAGCTGATAAATCTAGTGAACATCATTTTTCTGATTATTTGTTTTAAAAACTATATGGTTAAAAATGAAGGTCTAGCAGTTAAGTATACTAACTGGATTATATTCACAAGACATTTTTTGGTTTGAAGTCAAAAGAGTTTCACCTGTTAACTATAACTATTAACAAAAGCAAGTAGATTGTTCCTTCTATGTAGCTAGCTAGCTATAAAATAATATAGCAAATCTTGTAAACACCTACCCTACACTGTCGGCTGGTTATTGTCATGTACTGAAGAACTGTATCAAACGCTTCATCTATTCCTACATGAACTCTTGGTTCCTGAAAGAACAATCTTGCTTGAGTTCTGTAGTAATTCATGGTAATTTAAGATAAGAAATTCTTTGAATTCTGTATATTATTTAAAACAGTGGTATTAAGCAATTGAAATATCAATACATTTACTGTTTTGTTTGACAAAGTTTATATATACTTTACTTCAAAAGGGGCTAAAGTTAATAATTAATTATTAGCCCTTAAAGGACCAATAATATATATCTTAAATACAGGAGTAAGGTGCTGGTACAATCATATGATTGAAGTTTTGATTCAATTGGAAGGGATGAAAACAAATATTATGTACATCATTCACTTTAAAACTTAAAGAATTAGTGTATTTTTAGATCTATACCTCCTAAGCCACTTAGTTCAGTACACTAAAATATTTTTTTAAGCACATGTAAAAATGGAAGAGCATCCAGGTAAAACCATAATATAACTCACTTCATTTACTTCATAATTAATGCTTTGTATATCATTAGTTGACAAGGAAGAGTTAAGAAAAAGGAACAAGAAAAATGCTTGAATTGTGGCACATTAATTAGTATGTGTGTGATAAAGTGTGTGATGCTGTGCTACACAAAACCATTAACTTAAGCTGTCTAGAGTCTAACTAGAAAACTTTGTTAACTTAGACTCTAGGTATCTCCTGATCTTTAAGGTATCTGACACATATATAATCATATTTTACTAAATAAAACAAATGCTACCAGATACCTAAAAATATAACTTATGTAACAAAGGAATGCAAATAAAGTATTATAAAGTATTATAAAGTATAAAGTATTAACAATGCTATAATAAGAGATTCAGATAACAATAATTCTATACCTCTGCCAAGATAACATGCTAAACTTTTTAACATTTGAACTGAATCATCTTATATTGTTTGAGCTAGAACATTTGTTTCTTATTTTCTACAGTTTGCACACAAAAATCTTAGTTTCAGAATTTTAGGCTATAGCCTGTATAGGATTTCAGTCAAAAGCTTATGTTTATATTTTTCAAAGCAATTTTATCCAGAGATTGATTTAATGTATTTTATAATTATTTCTGAACATCTCCTAAGGAGTGCTGTACCCGCGATGAATATAAAGGATCTGTCCCTTGTCTTGGCCAATCTATTTTCCGCCTCATAGCTCTTGTTAAGGTTGATGAACTTTGTCTCCCAGATCTACAAAGAGTGCAATGCAACCAGTCTTCTCCATCCTACAAAAGGAAAAATAAACAAACCCTTGGTTCTTTACTGAACAACGGGCCGTCCCTCTCACATCTTTTCCATTCCAAAAAGATAAAATAAAAAATACACTAAATACTGATCACAAATGGTGTTATTTTTCAATCGTTTGGTTCCTTAAAAACCAAAAATATGATTAGGGGGAGGGAACTTGTTGTCTGCCTCGGAAATGCGGGCTTGTTAAGGAAATTAAAAAGATTTAATAAAGTTTTTTTATTCTTGTGAGTGACGTCATCAAACACTTCAATAAAAAAGTTTTGCTTCCACAACGAGTGACTTTGACTTTACTGTTGTGCAAATAAATCACGCCATCTCGCTGCGTTTCTAAAATCTTGCCATCGTCTTGATGTCTTTGCATGTGAACTACGAGATTTTGACGTTAGTTATTCACTTTTAAGCTGCACCATTTTTTCACAAAATTTCAGAACATGGAGAGAGCAACATCGTTTTAACTTGAAACTGAGTTTAACATTCAAAATTATAAGACTATAAAAACTAGTTCACCATTAAGATGCAGGAAAACACGATATCAAAAATATGATGAGCTGCAGAAACATCGTAAAATTTATAACGATATATTTTAATCATAAACAAGGCTGCTTTATGCAATCAGTACAAAATCAATACTTCCAAAATGGCATTCTCTTCAAGTTATAAAAGGGATTGAATTTTTATAGTTGCTTAAAACTAAAAGCTATATTCTCCATTGAAAGATTTTCAAAACAAACTTCTGCTCTAGATATTTTGTAACTAATTTAATCAAAACTCTCTCCCGAATTCTCACACTCATCAACATTCGGACGTATAAGCAGCGACTGTCTGTTTGCACAAATATTGAAATAATCTAAACTTTCCAAAGCCTGAGGAAAAATTAACTACAAGACAAAACTTATCTAAAAATGGTGACATGTTTATCATCTATAATTAACCTGTAGTGGCATATTTCCTCCTGTTCTGTGAACAAAACTTCTTCTGTTCTAAACTGACAAATTGTTCGCTTGCTTCCTTCGTCAACAACTCAACCGACGCGTTGAGCTCTCGCGCCAACCACGCGCGTAAACAAAACATAATCTAAGGGGGAGGGAGTAAGGAAACAGTTGTGTAGAAAGCGATATTACGGTATCATTAATAGCTCATTTTTGAAGCTCGAGGGGAAAAATATTAGGTTTTGAAGGTTTTTGGTGAAAAATTAAAAAACAAAACAGTTTAATCTCATTTTTTCCCGTTTACTTCAAGTTCAAGAAAACCCTCAGTCCTCCCCTAGCAAGTATTATTTTTGAGAAAGAGGTCAGCGGTTTAAGTATCTTGGCAACATAAACATGGCGTCTCTGTGTATATCATCATTCGATCGAACAATTAGACCGATTGTATGTTCGAGAATGTAACGAGAACGGTGTTACGGTTTGAAATAATTGCGAAAAAAAATATTGACATGGTGAGCCCGAGCGAAATGAACCAGGTTTCGCCGGTAAGAGGTCGGCCAACAATTTTCGGAAACATTTGCGAAAAGAATGTCGTTTTTCTAATCGATGTTTCCGGTTCAATGTACCACAGTTTAAATGTTGTCAAGGAACATCTTTTGGAAATACTCTTTGCCCGTGCAATTTCCGGTCGAGACACTATGTTTAATATGATATCGTTCTGTGAAGAAGTAGATAAATGGAGCAACCGGCTGATTCCCTGTACGCCGAGAACAGTAAGTGTTGCCAGCAGTTGGATCAACAAGCTAAAATGTGGCACTAGTACAAACACGATGGGTGCTTTGTTGGAAGCGTTCGGCGACGAGTGTGTCGATGCTGTGTATATGGTTACTGATGGACTTCCAGACCAACGGCCGGCTGTGATTTTAGAAAACGTACGTAAAGTGTACAAGTGGCGGCCCGTTCATTCTATCTACCTGACGGGGACACATACCGACTCTGCGGCTAAGGAATTTCTTGAAGATCTTTCACGACTGACACAAGGGTCATTTCATGTCATTAGTCTCACGCTTTATGGAGGAATTCAAAATGTTTTGCCGATTTTTAATCATAAAACAACTTACATGAGAAAATTCGAAGAGGATCTTATCCCAAAAAATCTATCGCCTGCAGAGGACTACAGAAGTTCTAATAGGGACAGTCTAACAGAATTACCGAATCGTCCGGGATCTGCTCCCCCGGCGTCGGGCTTTGTACCGAGAATCTATGACCCGGGTACACCGGTAACACTTCTGCGGGCCCCCCACGGAGTGATCCCGATCCCGTATGTTTCGTGGAGCAAGTACTCACAGCCACGCGGGACTTCTAAAATACTTGATTACGCTGATGCAGTGCTGAAGGCCCGAGGTCTGGCTGATGACGTAGGTGTCGGCAAGAGTGACGTGCCGGTTGCTGCCAGCGTCATGAATGGCATGAAGGTACTGGCGAGGCGTGATACAGATGGCTTATATTACATGGCCAGAGTGCAGGAACAGGTATGGAAAACTGTCAGTCAGAATAGTAATTTTATTATTACCTAAACCAGTGGACCGCTGATCGCTGGATACAGGGCTTTATGACCAAAGAACCTGCCTAAGCCAAACCTGAATCTTCATGTGCTGCAGAAGCAAAAACTTATTGGGTGGGGGGTAAAATGGAAGTAGTTGTAATAGTTTGTAACAAAATCTGAAATTCCTATTCAAAAGTTACTGTTGTGTAATATAAACGAAAAAGAATAGCCAATACAACGCAGAGTTTAAGTTTTTCTCATACAATATTTCGGCTAGCCATACTAGCCT
>JAOBAT010084963.1:0-17170 GCA_026413305.1 Hydrozoanthus tunicans
CAGGAGGAGATGGAGGGACGAAATCGTTGATGGCCTATGCTCCAGGAGGAGCTAAGGGCCTAACTAACTAACTAACATGGAATTTTAAACACTTTTCTAACAACGTAATCGTTTGGAGACGTACGCTGTTAATTTTTGAAAGAAGAGTTCATGAGCTCTATAAGCAAGCGGTTCTGTTATTTTGTACCTGCTAGTCATGTTCTCGGCCATGGAAAAAAACACTCACGCCGAGTCTTCCGATTCTCTATCTTTTGAAACACGTGTGCAAGAAACTGAACCGCTGCTTGCACGATCCTGAAATTCAATTGAGCTTTTTACGGAAATAGTAATGTGCTTGGAGTCTGCAGCATAACACAACTTATCTCTTGCCGGCTTACTTGACGCAAAGTGATCAACCTATTAAAACTCACTATTAAGGTACGATTAGCTACCACGTTTTTTTTTCAGAAGCAGTTTCGTGCTAACCAACACTTTTTATAAAGGATATAATCTTTTATTTTTCTCGAACTCGAAGTTTGGTTTGCCTTTTGAAATCTTTAGAACTTACGAGTTTGTTTGTATCCATAGCAACAATTAGTATTCAAACCTAATCTGCTGGCTTAGATAAACAAGTAAACGTTGCATATAAAAGATAATCATTAAAATTAAAACAACACATTTTGCTAGCAGCATAATTTTTGTGAATATAAGACGCACGGCCTTTCTTTTGCACGACAAATCCCGATTTTAACTCTTTTAGTCCCAGTTGTATTTGTAAATTCTCCTAACTAGAGCCCATACTTTTCATTGAACAGGTTTGGGAGAATTTTACTTCTCATCTTAAGTAGTTTGTTTTGCCCGATCAATTCTCATTTTCTTATATCCAAATGTGTAATTTTTCATGTGTTATGTAGGAGAGGTTAGATGTAAATTGAACTGACTGGGGCTTAAAAGTTTTGCCTCACTGCCACCACGTGCTTCACGCTTCAACAGCCCTCCACATGAATGCAAAAGAAGCAGTCAATAGTCGACATGCAAAATAGACGATCTGCAGAACAATGGTTGGCTTTGTAACTATTTGTTTAAATCTTTAAACATTCTCAAGTACAAATTTAACTTATTTTTGTATTTGCTTCGAGCTGCGGATGCGTGCAAAAAAATTTGAGAGCACGATAATTTATTTCACGCTTTTAAGCGTTATGGTGATACAAGCGAGTGCTTTCCTGGATTCATTGTTGAGTGCTTTTCAAGTTCCCAAGTGTGTCTTGCCCGTTTCAAACGACGTCGCGCTTAAGTTGTCAACTGAAAAGCGAGTAAAGTATGACGTCGAGTCAAGGACGACAAAGGTAGTCTTATACGACCTCTCTAGCTCGACATGATTTCAAACGTCGTACTTTAGTCGCACTAACTTGATGGACGCACAACTGATCACGAATTGTTTATTTAGAACACATTCATCGGCGGAAGATGCGAAAAGTCTTTTTTGGACCAGGAATTTGTCCCCAGACACTGCTAATCTTGTCGTTGTTGTTGTTGAGGGCGACGTTTCTTGAAAACCCCCAAGGTGCCGTCAGTTCGCATCAGATCGCGATAAAACTTGCTACGACAACCCTAAGCGATATTCCTCATCGATTGACGGAGTTAGGTGTTTTGGTTTTTGGAATTTGAGAGAATTTACGAGCAACTTTGGGTTGCGTCGTACATATTGGTATTCACAATTGATATGCATAGCCGAAGCCGACTAAAAGAACTAAGACTTCGTCAGTTCGCATCAGATCCCCATAAATTTTTGCACAGGAGTGAAAAGCAGAAATTTCTATTGACTGACTGAATTAGACTTATATTTTGTTGTTGAGAGATTCTACGAGCAATTCTTGATTGTACCGTATAACACAAGTCTTTAAATAATTAATATTCATTGAGAGAAATCAAGTCAAAACGATGTTATTCATTTAGAAGAAGTTTTTTTGTGTTTTGGCAATCATGTCGCACTCTAGTGCTCACGGAACAAACGGTACGGTGCGAATCGGTCAAAGTGTGAAACTGAGAAAATTCTTATTTACGTCTTTAAATTGAAAATGCCTCGTAAGAAGATTGTTAAAGGTTTAAAGCAATGCAGAAACGCCACCAATTCCTGGTCCGGTAGTGCAGTTGTACTTGTTCGGTTTTCAAGACGCTTGTGTGTCTAATAACGTAATAAGGTGAGACTCAAACCAACAAACTTTTTGTGAGTTGTTCTTTTCGCCTAAGACTGTAGATTCGGACAGTTTATAATCTTGTTGACAATGAAACTAATCAAGATTTTATCATTTGTCTTTTTTTACAGTGGTTCAGATTCATTCAGTTGAGGATTTGCCTTGGGCCCATCAAGCATGACTTCTGTAGCTCCAGGGACTGCCGAACAGTTACCTTTGAACTCAGGCAGTGGTGAGTGAGTGCCTTATTGCCTTCATTTCAGTTAGGGGGGGGGGCGTTTCTTTGAGGAAAATCCTATTTTTAAATCTAAATTTTGTTGCTTTTGTAAAATCCAAAACGGAAATATGGATCCAATGAATCTGTACAAGACGAGTATGCAGTAGATTAATCCAAATACGGATTCTTAGGGTTGGTGGGTTTTGCGTTTCTTTTGAAAAGGATTCGAAAAAGGTATATGTAGTCTTTGCGCAAAAATACTGTCTGATGACTGAGTTGGAAAAACCCTTTTTTATTTTTTGTTTCTTTAACAATAAAGAATCCGTGTTATCTCTTGAAAGAACCACTTATTTGCGATTTTACGTAAGTAGTTTATCCTAGATGTATAACATTAAATTTATAATCATTTCATCAATCTATTTGTCCCATCATCCATCTATTCATCCTTTCAGTCAACCGTCCAACCATTCATCTGGCTCCTTCACTTCAGAAGAGATTTCAAAAGCCTACCTTGAATTTTCTATTTAGTGCATGGCATCGAACGATGCGTTACATATAATTCTTAGAAGATTTTTATGTCTGGATACAGTTTACCGTGTCGTAAAGTGCTTAATACTATGTTAGCAGAGTATCGCGTATAAGCGTTGGTCACTAGACAAACTTGTTTTTTTATTCCTCTTCTTTCAAAAAACTGTCTGACTATCGCTTACGCGCAAAACTCAGAGTTACAGAGAATCGATACGTCATTTTTATTTTCTCTACTTGTATTTATTAGATTAGAGATCCTGTTGACACTAATAGAAAGAAAACTACTTCTTCAAGAACTACAGTAGGTGTTTTTAAGTTTTTAAGTTTGTTTTTGATTTCTCTTCTGTCATGATGAAGACTTTGAGATAGACACCTTCAAGTCGAAGCAAGTGGTGGAGTCGTGGAAGTACCACAGAGTCACTCTGGTGTGTGCAATCAATCTGGACCAACCCGCTCAAACTCCAACCTTTAGGTGGACCAACCTGCTCACCAATAAGGATATCAAGCGCGGCAAGCACAAGGACACGAGAGATGGGAGTGTTTTGCGGTTCTCAACCAAGAGGGACGCAGATTTTGGAACCTTCCTTTGTACAGTAGAGAACGATTTGACTATAAGGAAACACCAAATCGACATCAAAAGGCTACGTAAGTGACTAAATACGTTGGGAGCTTAAGGGCCTCTTTATATGGAGCGAGTTTTCCCATCTCGGCTTGCCGGATTTCCCGTCTCTATTGTATTTTGCCTTTTCGTTTACATGTAGGCGGGCTATCCCGGCTTGCCGAGTTTCTCATCTAGGCGAGCCAGGGCACCCGGCAAGCCGAGACAACTTTAGTGCATGTAAAGGCTTACAGCCGAGGTATCTCGGCCAGGTGGGAAAAGATTTGACAGTTGTAGACACACGTAACGTAACTATTCCGGCTTTATTCAGGGAACGATGCAAGATAGCAAAATGGGAAAGGATATCTTTTCCAAATCTTGCAGAAATGATGGAAATGACTGCGTTCAACGAACGGGCGATGTCATGAAAAATAATTCACGTTGAACTTGTCTCGTCCAGGCGGGATGATTTTCTTGCTAAATTCCCGGCAAACGTGACAACTCGCTCCATGAACAGAGGCCCTCGGATACGAGGGCGGCAACGCCCACGACGACTGCACGTTGGAATGCACCGTCTTGCGCGCTGCACACCGTCGTCTTGGAAACTACAACGTGAAAAACCCAGTTTTTTAAGTTTTAGGCACTACGACAACGACCTACAGAAAATTAATCTTTGTTTACCTAAAGGAAAAAGACTATAATCTTTTTCTGTTCACAAAGCGTAACTTGGACGAAAGAGAAAGCAAACTATCCGTATGTGATTGAAAAGTGCAAACTAAACAAGAAGTGGGTTTTTTGCAAGCCTTCGTCGTCGATGTTGCCCGTCCTCTTTGCTAAAACTCCCTAATATCATGGGAGATCCAAACTGGAGGATAGGATAGCGTAGGTGCTTTAGTTTTGCTGGATGCTTTGATCAGATACAACTAACAAACCTTCCATTTACAGGAGAACCGACAATGCCACAAAACATTAGGTACGAGCTGCATTCTATCCAGGATCGAGCCCATCTAAAGGTGCGTGTGCTGTGGGACCGTCCCGCGAGTAACGGCGGGACCCCTATCACTGGGTACATAGTAAAGCGCAAAACACGAGCCGGGAGATGGCGGAACACCCAACGAATGGACACTTCTGCCCAACAACGCTCCATGTTGATCAAGATTAAGGAAAGGAAAAGATATGAAGTGCGCATTATTGCCGCCAATAAAGTTGGCTGGAGTGACCCAAGCGACATCGTATTGGAGGGTACGTTTGTGTAGTTGAGAGCACTGTGCTCAAGCTAAGGAATGAAAGAACTTGCTGTTTAATATGTGAACATGGACATATAGGCACTGGTGCCATCAAAGACACACTGTCTTTTATACACACAGAGACACTACTGGCGCAGGTTTGATTAATGAGCTACACATAGAATTAGAAGCGTGTACAGAGATAAACACAGACACAGTGACAAAGACGCAGATATGAACACAAAAACATATAGTTACAAATGTAGCCAAAAATACGGATGAAAAAATGGACGGTTAGACCTTTGCTTCTTCTCGAATAAGGGCGTTAAACCGTAGGTCCCGGGTGGCAGACCTCGAAGGGGACCTCGAGTCCTATTGCCTGTTCTCCCGTAACTCCTTAAATCAAAATGTCATAAAAAACAAAAAATTGCAAAAAAGGTAGACATAAACATAGCCATGGCCCATGGTACTTGTGCATGCAAGTCATTAAAATTTTTATTTAGCGCATAGCAAGCCATGAGCGTTCTCTAGCAAGCTTTCCATCTTACTCGTCTGTTTTTTATCTATTACTTTTTGAAGAGGAAATCCCTGAAGCGAAACCTGAACCAGATCAACCAGAGCCTGAGCCTGGGTCTTCTGGTTCAGCAACAGAACAGGAAGGTACCAGCCAGGGGGGAGCAACAAATGAACAAAAACCGGGTAAGGTTACTTCCGGTTATCAAAACTCGTTTAATTTTAACGCGATCGACTATAGAAAGTCGTTGTTGACAAACAGAAAATAGGTTTTAAAATGCTGTTTGCTATGTGTTTCGAGTCGGCAAGGCAAATGGGACTGACAGAAGTCGCACATGATGGACACAGAACATCCTTTGTGTAATGTCATGTCGTAATAAAATTTAGTTTGTGCCATTCAGGCATAAAATCGTGCTTTAAAAAGAATTTTTTGTACAAGAACATTCGACAGTGTCATGTTGTATTATATGAAGTATCTGTAGCATACAGTTAAGTCTTGTCGGGGGGTCACAAAAAGGATCCTGGCTACGCTCCTAGTCCTTTTTTTTTCTAAGTTCTTGAGCCTTGTGCAATTTCACTTTATATTTCCATCATCTTTATAAATGCCAATCAATTTAAAACTAACCGCATTTATGTTTTAACATACTAGTTCCTTACAGGCTTTTGATCATGTTTCAGAATTGAACATTCCAGCGCCTTTTAACAAGAGTCATTGTGATTGGCTCTTGAGTTTTGACAATGAAGAACCAGAAGAGTGGGAACTGGTGCTGAGATCTGACGATGCTGAAGTGGAAGTTTGGAGAAAAGAGGACACACAGCCCTCTTTGCTTAAAGTTTGTTGATCCAATTTTCGGTCCTCTTGCTGCCTAATCAAATGCTCTTCTAAAAGATTTGGAAGAGAGGAGCTTGGGTAAGGTCAGACTCAGACTTCTCTTTTCATTTTCTTTTAGATGAGAGTCTGAAAGCAAGCTATTTTTCATCCTTCTTCGTTTTGTCATTTGAGATATCGATTGTTTTTGTAATTTGTAATCTAGAAAAATTGGCTGACAAACTTTATCAAAGCTTCAAGTTATCCTTTAAGAAGCCAACTTGGGCTAGTTCTCGGTAATCAGCTAAAATGCGAGACCATAGAATAGTGTATAAAATTCACTTTTAGTTTTAATAACGGAATGCAGTATAGATTGCAACTTGTTTGGAAAAAAGGGATTAAAGTTATTGACGGAAACTACAAGTTTAAGAAAACTACAAGGCAAACGACGCGAATAAAACCAACTTACTTGGAGTTTAACTCAACGTATTTGGTTCAAAAATCAACAGCTTACAATTTTTTATGTTACGAACCTCGATAATTCGAACCCAGAACACTTCCTAAGGCTGAGCATTCTTCATTTCACTAGAGGGTTCGATATATAGGGGCTAATTTGAAGGCGTATTTGTTTCTTCTAGATTCATTTGTCTATTGCTGGTGCCTCACTTGAACATGGTAAGTCTTGTGTGGATCAGCTGTGATTGAAAATCTAATTGAGCCAACTGATTTCTTTTCTGCTCTTTATTATCATTTTAATATCGTTATTTACAAGAGTTTTTTTAACCTAATTATCATAAATAGAAATTGAAAAAAAAATCAGAGAGTTGATGCCTAATTTACAAATGAGGAATTCAACTAGGTAGTTTATTAGATCTATAAAATCTTAAAGCAACTGCCCTTGAAACTGTTAGCGTTTATAACGTTTTCCATTTCTTTTTGTGGTGAAATTACTTATTTAAGCCAACAGTTTTATTTGTCACTTTCTTTGCGAGAGCATACAGCTGACTACAAACACGACACGCGAAAATAAAATATGTTTC
This sequence comes from Hydrozoanthus tunicans, assembly GCA_026413305.1. Taxonomy (NCBI): domain Eukaryota; kingdom Metazoa; phylum Cnidaria; class Anthozoa; order Zoantharia; family Hydrozoanthidae; genus Hydrozoanthus; species Hydrozoanthus tunicans. Next base: position 7,105 of record JAOBAT010084963.1, read on the forward strand.
TAAGTTTTGACGAAGGCCCCTCGGCCATCGTAACTATTTTCGAAGCAAGACAATGAAGCCAACGAAGTATTGTTCTAGCAAGCCGTATCATGATTCAAAAATCGGGTGGGTGGGGGGGAGCAAAGTTACGAAAACGTGAGAAATATTTGGGAGCCCGACCACACCCTTTTTCTTACGTGCATTCCCATATGTTATGGGGAGGGGGGGGGGTGGGAGGTCCCTCCGGTCCCTCCCCTGCTACGACTCTGTCTAGTGTTACCGAAACTTGGGCTAAACCACAAATTCAAGAGACTCGCTTTTTCTCTTCTTAACATGTGTGAACACACTTGTTGCATGACAATTAAGCACATCGATAAACATCATGCGTTGCTATGCTTTGAAATATTAAAAATATTATGAAAAAATAAGTTGATAAAAGACTTTTGAAATTTTATGCCAGGTGCAATCCCAGTTTATCATAATTTGTACTCACTTGATCTTACCAATTAGTAAAACACTTCACCAGCGGGATAAATTTTTATTATCAAATCATTCACAGAAGAAGTTGATACGCGTCTACTTATACACTCAAGGTTATAGAATTATACTTCGTAAATCTTTCTGCTCGTACATGCACAGAGTAGTCCAAATGTGGTAGCTCGGAACATTTCGAGCTGACGATTTTGTAGCACGAATAAAGAATAAAGAATAAAGAAACAACCCAAAAGTTTATATTAAAAAAGTTAAAAAAAAATTTTCGATATAAGAGTAGTAATTAACATACCAGGGTTCCTGTCATCTGCAGTACTAACATGAAGCGAGTTCTGTTGTTTCAGTTGTGGAACTCATGAAAAACTGGGAAAAGCGGAGACAATGGGACAAGACATTGACCAGCTTAGACATTGTAGAGGCGTCTGGAGCTGTGAAAACAGTACAGCTGTAAGGATTATAGAATCCGAATGTAAAAACTCGTTCATGTCACCGGGGAAAGCTGGTTTTTTGAAGAGGGATGGGGGCGGGACGTTTAGTCAAGATATAGGTATATATATAGGTGTCTGATTTGACTGAGTTACAATGTTGTTTTGGGATTTGAAGATAGACCGCATTATTGCGGCCATTGGCTTCCTTACAGTTTACAATATTTCTGAAAAATAAATGACGCCTGAATTCCGTATTTCGACTAGCCAAACAAGCTTCTTCAGGTTTGAAGAACAGTTGTAAACCAATTGGATTTTCAAACCTGAAGAAGGCTGTTTTGCCGGCTAGCCGAAACTCATGGACGTCGCTTGATTTTTCATGATAACTAAGTTGTTTGAGCGCCATTTCTGTTTTCTGAGAGGCTTTTATGCAATTTTTCTCGCTACAAACATCACAATCGACAATTTTACAAAGAATTTGAAGATGTACAAGTTCAGATTCCTGATATGAATGCTCAAAAAATTCTTTCTGAAAACTTTTTTCATTCTCTCCTTACTAATACTTTGTTGGATGTCTTTTCGTACTTAAGCAAATCTTACCGTCTTCAGTTCTGTTTACATCTACTCCTCTTCTTTTGTTAAAGTAACGCTCCGAGTAAGAACTAGCTAGGGAGGTCAACGGCAGTGAAATGTAGAAAGGTGCTAATTATGATATTGTTAAACTGTTGATCTGACTGGCTAAACTTTAAAAATTGACCGCATCTTCATAAGTAAGCTAATGTACTTCTTTGCAGTTCACTCATTCAATCCTTCTTAGTTGAAACATTTTTTATTTTAAATTTGAGAAAAATTTCATTTGGGGAACAATGAAAGTTAAAAGGTTTCCTTTGCTTTTGTTTTTGAGTTTTATGATTGGCTAAATTATTGTTTTAAAACAGAATTTCGCTGCTTTTTACTTTAAAGCTATGTTGTACACAAGTTGACGTATTAATTATCAGTATGAAAATCTAAACATTCTGGTGTGGGAAAGGGAAATGCTGCAGAACATGGGAGGCCCACCAGTTGTTACATGGACAATTACTTGATTTATTCACTTGTTAGGCCACTTTCGTACCTGATTGTACCTTTTTTTGTTTAACAGGATTCTGGACATGCCAGCATGCTACAACAACCGAGAGCTCCTCATAAGCACCACCGATTTTTCTGCAGCTAGTAAAGGAGTGTCCTGTCATTGTATTCTATGGCAGGATACCACACATGCCGATAAACCTCCCCCTGCTAACTGTTGCTGTAAAGGATGCTATTGTTGCTGCTGCGACACCCTCATAAGGTGCGAATCCAAAGAGCCTTCACGCTTTACAGACCTGTTATCAAAGCTGTTCCGTCTAACTATTGGTCAACTGTTTGAGTGTTGAAAACGATGGAAAATACCCTTTTAAGCAGCTCTAAAACGTATTCTCTTACTTTCAGTGACTTAATTAGCGCTATTTAAAACACTTTGTTTTTTTAATTCTGAAGAGCAAACATGAAGCCCTCCGGTATCATAATTCGGCCAGACTGTGACGTAGCTAACCTTGTGATGGTAACCATGGTGATGCATACGAATTTCAACGGTTGCTGCTCCGGTCGGGCGGCACAGAAATACTTCAAGAAAGCTTCAGTGGAGTGGCTTCAGATGTTAAAGAAACAGTGCTCCGAAAATCAGTCCCAGCCCGAGCCATGCGAGGAGTCGTTAAACCCCGACACGAAGCCGACTGCCGACGAAAACGAAAACAAAGATTGAAGCCCTAATTGAGCTTAAAGACTACAATGAGGGGAAAGGATCAAGAACAGGGGCGTAGCCAGGATTTTATTAAGGGGGGGGGGAGGAGAGGTCACACTGCGTCAAAGTTACGGTTCTCACCAGATTGTCATGGCATTTTTGCCACCTGTTTTAGGTTGTTTGGTTACAAATGTTTACAAAAGGGGGGGGGGGTCGCGGGCATCCAAAGAGGACCCCCCCCTGGCTGCACCCCTGAAAAGAAACTCTGACGAGCTTCGATATTTATTAAAAGTCTACCGGTGATTGTTATTTGGCATTATTCCTTAGCTTTTCAGAAGTTTATTTGACTCACATGAGCTGTTTGTTGTTCCGCTCACATCCCTTAGCGGAAATCAAACAAAAGGAATGTGGAAAAAAAAAACGGGGAGAAGTACGCCAGATTTAACAAACAAAATCACCGTTTCAAAAAGCAGTTAGATAGGGCGTAGGTACACACTTGCTTAATTTTATCTGATTCTGCAAAATTGGTTTGAATTGAGTTTTTTCTTATTCTTACACTGGGATGAAATAAAAACAAATAAAACCTGAGTTAAAAGGTATACTTTGTATCGATTTTGAACTAAAATAATCTTTAAGTTGCCAGTTGACCGAAGCACGATAAATTACCATCAGCTCGAAAACATTTTTCGAACCTCGAAAATCTAGTTTCGTTCTATTCTAAATTGTAAACAACCTCTCGACGGTTACCGTAGGGTTTTTCCTAGCAAAACAAACAAATGTTGACGAGATTGAAAACGGCTTGGCTGGCCTTTCTTAGGTCTGATCCTCAATCTCGAATCTTGTGTCTAGTCCTCGATGGGTAAGGTGGTCCTGCAGCCTATGACGTTTTGCGTAAGTCGATAATAAACTTTTTAACTTCCGATTTTGATTTCTGTGGTATTTTGGCCCTCAAAACCTGTAGATGCGGCAAAACAGTTTCACCCTTGGACGCGTGACAAGTAATCTGGGTACTAGTGTTCGGTAACGTCCATTCCAATCTAGGCTTACTGTTTCCTTCGGTGGTGACTAGATTCCATCCGTCAAACCGCCCTTTTCGAATAAAAGTAGCCTTGGAATTACTTCCGACTAGTCTCCTTGAACCGGATCGCCATATCTCGTAAGCTAGTCTCCTTCCCCCCATTCCCCATTACAGTTCACACTACACTTAGCAATCGGAATTGCAAACATTGATAGGGTAAACCTGGAGTTGGGGTTGTATAACCATTAAATTATGCTCTTTTTTCTTCAAGACATTCATTCATACGAGCTCGTTCTAAATTTATTATTGCAGCATTTAAATTTATAACCTGTTAATTTTTCCTTCTACATTTTTGCAGATTTTAAAGCTGCTTATTTTTTCCGGTTTATATGCTGATTTTTTTTTTTGTTCTAGGCGCGAATCTATGAACAATTACGTTTAACATCGAAATATTTGAGATGTATGTTTTTGAAATTAGCTTCGAACAGCCACAAACAGTTGATAAAACATAACCTCATTGACCGTTGAATGTTTCTTTGTCATTGATGGAATTGGGTCAAGAGGAGGAAAAAATCTATTTAATAGACTCGTATGAATTTTTTTACGTGCTTCACACTTTCTAAAAATTTGTTATTCTTAACGTTTGTGAGTCTTCTACTACATTTTCTAACAAATTATTACAGATGCCAACCCAATTTAATGATAAAAAATGCTGGAGAAATATTTTTGTTTTTTTTGGCCGTCTAATCTTCGTACAACCTTTTACTGTCCGTAGTCTATAAACAACAGGATAGCACGTTTGTACTAGTCTATATTGTCTTACATCACTTTTCTCGAAAATGCGCTCTACTTTCACAAGTGCGGGAGATTTTGCGGGAGGGTGCGAGATCTGCGGCTAAAAGTCTCCCGGCCGCAAAGTGCAGTAGAGTTGGTATCTCCGCTATCAATAACTTTTGCAGTGAACAAATTTGTTTTTGAGACACATCTTCTGTTTGAAATAAAAAACAACGAGTCCAAGGTGGGAAACACCCCCTCTCCCCTCCCCACGGTAAGACCGACTTATTGCTGTCAGCGGTTTTGCTCGTTAAAAGCTCTGTCATTTCGCCATATACCAAGTACCTCCCAAAAGGTTGACCAAACTTGAATTTGTTTTGAGTTTTTCTAGAGTTCATGCATGTAGCGTGTTACCGTTAAGACAAAGTTACAAAGGATAAAATATTTACTACTATTCTAGTATGCGGAACCGTTTCAGACCAAATATTACGCCACGCGGGTCTCGCAGTTCGACTAGAAATGCACAAAATACTGCAACGTCGGTTTCGCAACAACACATATCGAATAAAGACTCTCACAACTCGGAGGCGACCGAACACTTGAACGTGAATTCTGCATTATCAGGGAATTCAACGAACAAAGAGAAAAATAATCCATTAAAGGGTAAGTATAATATTTTTTTTGCCCAATTTCGTTCAGTACAAAAGGTTGAAAATATACAGTTATCTGGTGTGTTTTTTAATAGTACTCACTACTCTTAGGTTGTCGAAAAACCCAACGAGTTTTACAACCCAAAAGAACTCCAATAGCCTACGTTTTAACGTCCTTATCCGAGAAAGCGTGAAGGTCTAACCGTTTGGAGAAGTTACAACAAAGGCAGCACCTTCTCCACAGTTATTTTAAGTGCCAGAGTGAAGGCCTAGGCCCCGGCACCGGGAATCGAACCCGGGCCTACCGCACGACATATTTTTACCTTTCCAGCCCTGAACACAAAAAAATCTATTAGTCTCCGAGCCATGAACCGTGTTTGGAAAACTTTTCTTAATTTTTTCTTTGAATAGTTGCTTGCCTCTATTCACTTATCATTTAATAAGCATTTTGAATTGTATGATTCAAAGTTCAATTTTGATGTTGGGATAAATGACAAGTTTCCATAGTTTTTTTGTTTGGAAATTTTCCTTTTACTCAACATGCATGTAGTACATGTAGTATGGACTTTTTGCCAGGTAAGCTAACTGCTGCTAAAATGTTTAGCACTGTTAATCACTTTAGATCTATTTAAACTGATAGTGTTTGGAAAATAACTTGACAACTTTGAATGAAATGCAATGACTCACAGAAAGCAGTTCAGTTGAGCCTGTTATCACAGAATCAAGCAGCACACAACAGAAGGTGCAACCAACTTTGTGCTCAGACACTGTCAGCAAAGAATCAGAGAGCAGTTCTTCCCTTGGAAGACGATCCAGAATTTGTCCCAGTGTTGTGCCAGTTGCTAGGACTCGTGGAAATGCAAGGCTTCAAAAACCTAACCATTCCACAGATGAGAATCAAAAGTCAAACCAAGTTTCAGCCTTGGTTAACAGTGAGGAGACTAGTAAGTTTACATTGCTTTAATTTGTGTGTACATGAGTCAACAGTGTTCACGCTAGGCCAAACAAAAGGGCGCAGCACCCTGTCTAACCCACAGTCATTTTCAGAGTTCAGCTTTATTGTTATAAGGAATATCTTAGATCAAATAACAAAAGTTTTGATGTTTCAACTCTTTTAGTACTTTTTAAAAGTTCTTGAGCATTTTTTGGACGATCACTTGAAACAATGTAGTTCTGAGCCAAGTATATCAGTCAGCAGTTTCTTTGCTTGTTGTTGTAGCATTTTCATTGTAACTGACCAATCTGCAATAACAGATTGATTACAGAAGTTAATCTGGATAATGTACTGTTAAACTTGTGAATATTAATTAATTGTAAATTGGGCTGCCATGTCATTTCAGTGGTCAAACGATACACAATAATTATGGTAGTTGAAAATCTGCAATGTTGCTCATAATCAAGTGCTATTAGTATGGAGATAGCCATGAAAAAGGCACTGAGGCCTCATGTGTCAGAAGGATTTATATAAGCCTGTACTGAACCCTAAAAAAAGTTTTGTGCCTGAGTGTTAGCAGCCATTGACAGTTATTTCAGCCTTACTTGGCCTCGTCAGCACAGTATATAGCTAATGAACAGGCTTGAATTCCCACAGAAAGATGCAAACAATTTGTTTGTTGGTTGTTTAATAAAAGCAATGAAAACGGATTTCCTGTCTCTTATGTACTTTTTTTGTAAACACTTGAGGAATGTCAGTTGAACTGCTAAAAAACTTGAAAGTCACTTAATCTAACTTGATTTTTTAAACAAATTATATCTATTCTTTATTTAAAGAAATTTTTATTTCAAAAGGAATAAAACTAACACTGAGCTAAAAACTGTCAGCATTGTTGGAATCGAATTAAAGAAAATCCTAAAGATTTTTGGACCAACTTTGCATGTCAAGTTGTTTCATGGACTCATGTTCTCAGTCAAAAATATTAAAATTTCTTCCTTCTGGATTGTGGCCTGTATCCAAAGTTAGAATTTGGCTCAGTTTTAGTTTTGTCTGAAAGAGATGAAAAACTTGACATTACTAAGAAACATATGTAACATGACAGCAAAAAAAGAGCTCTCTGGAAATCTATCAGCTAGCTGCTCTGAAGTCCTCAATAATAGTATATACAATTATACTGTTATTTATTTTGACTAAATTTCCACTCCATATGGGCCTTATTTAGGGCTGTACTATTATTCATTTCTGGGTTTCGGAAGCCAAGCATCTCCACTGCAGGTTTTCAGACCTTACAATATTCTTCTTCTGGGGCAAAATGCTTACTTTGATCATTCCTCATTTTTGACAAGAAGCAGCACCCATCTCCAAGAAAAAAAATTAGTTCAAACTTTTCTTATTAATAATACGGTTTATTTTACAAACTTGTGTTTGAAATCTTTCCACCCCATACTACTATTCCATTTTATACTGTTATCAATTTTTCCACCCTGTACCACTATTCTGCTCTGTACTATTACTAGGGACTTCAGAGTAGTCCAAAGCCTTAAAAAAGCTCTATCGTTGTCTTTTATGGAATTTAGTAAAACAAAGCATTAAGACTTTGAAAAATTGCAGTTCATGCTTAGTATTTGTTATAATCTTTGTATTGAAAACAAATTATTGTTGATACTTCATTCACTGAACACAGGACAAACCCACCAGACACAAGATCAGCCTTCAGTAACCATGCCATGCCCAATATCACCAGCATCATCGCGTGTTTCACATGCAGAACCCTCAGACATAGAGGAGACAGTATCTTCAGCTCAGATGCGAGAACAGCCTGTAGCAACATTGTCCCAAACAGAAGGCAACTTAGCCACCAGTAACAAACCATCAAATACTGCTTCGAGTTCAATCTTGACAAGACGCAAAAGAGCACTGCCAAATCTTGGCTCAGCAGGTAGAAAAAAGAGATCAACATCAACATCGAAAGATGGTCCATCTACAAAGAAGAGCATGCAGCAAGTGTATGTGGAGGAGAGTTTGTCCAAGGAAAACACAGTAAGCTAACAAACCTATAAAAATTATCATACTTCCCAGGCTATTTGATTTTCTGAAGGCCTTAAACTAGCTTCAACTTATACATACTTTGGTCATGAATTTGGACATTTAATGTCATGTAAAGATACTCATTTTATTAACTATAAAATTTAAACAATTTTAGTCAACAGTGATATGTTAATTAATATAGTAAGTTTGGGTTTTGGCAGTTTCGTGTTTGGTTTCATAAAATATTGTGTCATTTTGATTTTGATTTACTGCGATGTTTCATAACTTGTGACATTGTTATCATTGGCGAAAAATTTCATAGTCAAAGAAAGAGAAATAAGTTTGTAAATTTGAGCTCAATTTATGAATAATATACTTTGAAAATGAGGGGTTGACTTATTGTCAGGTTACAGTGAAAAGTCCAAGATTTCAAGATAAAAGTAGGCGATCCAGGAAATACAATAATTATGATAATTGAAGGCCCTGTGTGCAAAAACCTTGAAAAGTGACTTTGTATGAAAATTAAGCTGAATTCTGATTTCTTTTAATGGTTATTAAAAGATGATTAGGATAATTTAGAAAGTTCAAAGGTTACTTTTAAAACTGTTTTTTGCTCAGTTTTCTGTTTAACATACTTTTTAGCAGTTATTGAAAAATCCATTATAAATTTTAGTAAATTAGCCATGTGATTGTAGTGTTTCTGGTTCTCTCACTGGTACAGGCTTATTATGCTACCTATGAATAATTATAATTACCTCACGGTCATGATTTTAGTTGGTATGTGAACAAACTTTTAAATCATTCACCTTGAATTTTGTGGATCTTTAGGAGGAAGAGTTGGAAAACACAGGTAGTGCAATTATTTATCCCATGATTATTGTGCTAGTTATTGAAAGTTAAAACTCCAGGTGAAAATGTTTCAGATGTCGATAGCTATGTGCAACTTAGCAAATGACAACAGCAAATAAAATTAGAGTACTTAAGGTTAAGATAAAATGCAGTTGAATATTTCTTTTTCCCTTTTAGCACTTTTAACTCTAGTTACTCTCATGTAGGAAGAACCTGATGTGAGTAATGAAGTGATTCAGGCTGGAGATAAGAGAGCCCAAACTGTCTCTGAGAATGAAAACGTGGTAGAGCATGCAGAATCAATTGAACATGCTGTGCAACCTGCTTCAGAGGAGTTGCAGGTTGTACAAGACACTGAGGAAGGATCAGTCAAAAAAGTAAAGTGACTAAGTGCAGCTTAGTGTTTGATGATTAATTTTCAAAAATGAAAAATTCATCTTAAGGTGTGTTAAATATATAGCACCCTTAAGATCCCAGGTTCTTCACAAGTCATCAAGAAAAATTTTTCGCTTGGAATCTCAGATCCATATTTTTGAAAAGCTAGAGTTTTGGTCTTGGAAGCAAGGAAAATTTCAAGACAATCCTCAAATTTAGCCACTCGCTTCTGGTACCATTAGGGTAGCTAAGAGTAGGACAAGGTTTGACAAGGTTTTTCTTTGTTTAATTATGTTCACACTTTCTACAGGTTTTTCTTAAATCTCCCTGTTGTTTAATGTACATACTGTATGTTTTGAATAACAAGTCATGTGTCAAAAATGAAAGAAAACTCAAGGTCCACTGAATTAAGTCTAGAGATAGAGCACAATGGAAAATGTTCCTTTTTCGAAGCTATCAATGCTCCTGAACTGACTTAGCATCCCAATGTGGGGTTTCTAGTTGATGCATATTTGTTACTCAGTAATACTGTACAGTTTGTTGGATATGAGCAAAGAAGCCTGAAGCACCTCATCGGCTATCTAACACCTGATATCTGATGCACAATTGTGGAATAATTGTTACTCAGTAATACTGTACAGTTTGTTGGATATGAGCAAAGAAGCCTGAAAGCACCTCGTCGGCTATCTATCACCTGATATCCGATGCACAATTGTGGAATAATTGTTACTCAGTAATACTGTACAGTTTGTTGGATATGAGCAAAGAAGCCTGAAAGCA